>JAYRCB010000364.1:351943-375825 GCA_036026315.1 Trachelus stipa
AAGGAAACACGTAAACAAAATAAATTTGTTACATGAAAAAAAAAAATTTCACAAAAAATTACCGTGAAAATCACGGGACTCTATGGTATTTCATAACATATTCCCCATATATTTAATAGCAACTCAGAAAAACACAAAAAGTGTGACACCTCAGCTTTTACAAAAGTGTAGGGTTAAAGTTTCGAAAAATCAAAATATTCAGTGTAAGATCATAACTTTTATTTTGTTAAATTTCAAAAAAATGAACGATTACTGATTTTCACGGTAAATTCTTACCGTGAATTTCATAGGGAAAATTTAACGAAAAAATTTTTCCGTATACAATTTCGTATATGCATGTAGCCATAGGAAAATAAATATGATAAGAAACAAATGTGCTTACATTCTACATGGATTTTGTATTTATGTATCCACAGCAATTCTTCTTGCTCCAGTGATTAGGAGTCTTTCAGCCGTCAAGTAATAATGAATATCGTCTGGATTCTATCCTTCTTCTCTCTCCCTCCCTATCTCACTGTCTCTCTCTCTCTTTGCGGAGGCCATACCGTCATAGGTAAGTAACTACACGCGAGTTTCCACGAGTTATTAGAAAAGTTTCTTCTTGAAACTTGCAAATTGGAAAGCTGCCTGCTGTTTTGCACTACGAGACGAACGGCCGTCTCGATTCGCTCGATTCCCTCGATTCGTACAGTCCTTGTACGTTCTCTCTCTCTCTCTCTCTCTCTCTCTCTCTCTCTCTCTCTCTCACTCTGTTCTACACTATCCACAGTTACCAGTTGCTAAAGGTATTCTGCTTAATCGGCGCCATTAGCGCACATAATGGAAGCATCGGCATTGGCATCCAGTAAGATTATCTTCGTCGCTTATAATTCGCCGCAACGGAATATCCGCTTCCAGATTTCTCGCCAATTTGCATCGTATGAATTCCATTGATGGGATTTTGTCGAGATATGGTTAGTACGATATAATCTAACATACATATATATATCGATAGATACTACAAAAATTTCGTAGTTTTACACAGACTACTTCGCCATGTAAAAAAATAATTTTTCATAGCACATATAAAACTAACAAATTTATATACCATACATACATATATGTAGCAAGACCATTAGTTAAAGGGAAAACAAACTTTTCAGGACTCCGTTTGGTCGATAAAACTTTACGGAGCTTACGACCGTTTTCAAAGTTCGAACGACATTGATATCCCTTGGACGGGACCACCGACTAGAATTGTGATGGCCTTTATGGAAGGATCCATTGTCTATTGCCAATTGAAAAGAGTCTCTCTCTCTCTCTGAATTCGTAAACTTCTTTCCAAAAAAAAAAAGAGAATCTAAAACCGAATAAATCTCTCGTATAACCATCGATCCTCTCATCTCACAAAATTTCATTGCTTTACGAAGTTTTTTTTTTCAAATTTGAATGCAACAAAAAATTTATCGCTCTCATATCATCTGTTCTTATTATCAATATTAATTCGAAAAAAAACCTATTCCCAATAAGAAAAACAAATTTCATCGTCAAATGGTCGTATGATCTATGAAATGGATCAAAAAAATCTTTTTCAAAAAATCTCGATCGTATTATCGAAGGGTTGTCATATGAATACAATATTGCAAGTCCGACGTCGATTCTGTCTGGTCTACGTAGAAACGAACGTAGCTGAATTACATGATTGTCCGTCGTGTAGCGGACGCAGCCGAGCAAAAAGTTTACGCGAAATAATTGATAAATGTCAGGGCCCGCGGGGCTCCGAAGCTACGGACAGCAGAAGGGTAGACGGGGGGTACGTCGGGGGGGGGAGGGAAAATGAGGGGGGGGTGGTTGATTTACTGCTCACCAGGGAGCGAAAACTGTTGTCGCGGGCTGCAGGGAACGAGACTGTCTGATAGAGAAAGAGAAGAGAGAGCGAGGTGGAGAAATGAATATGAGGGAGGGGGAGGAGAGCAAGGGGAAAAATAGTAGAGAACGTAGAGAAACGGGATGAATAAAAATTGTTTCACTTCGAAAAAAAAAAAAATGGTGAACTACCCGTACCGTCGATTTGGTACACGTTTATATCGGAATTACAGCAGACACGAATTAAGGCTGAAAAACGATGACTGCTTTCTTTTTCAATAAAAAAATTGATCTCAACTTGAATTTTCGAAATGGAAAAAATTTTTCTTACGGTGTCTGAACTGTTTCGAATTAAAAAAATTTTTTTCGGAAATATTTTTTGTATACCTTTATCGAGTTGACGACAAATTAATCACGGAAAATAATCGATTAGTGCTGGACTTTTTGTATTGCATCTTCAGGTACGCTTCTTGTATATGCACTGTAGAAATGACACTTTGTATAGATAAAGTAGGATTCGTAACTTCTCTTTCTGACTCTCGGAATATATGACGTTCGAGTTCGATATATATATACACACATATATTTAGCCTCAGGTAGAAAACGATGCCGAAGAAAATTTCCGATCCAATAAATATCCCGTTCTTAGTACGAATAAGAAGTATCGGCCTCGTGGATTTGGCAAAGTAGGATGCGAGATCTCATCTCGAGGAACCTGCATAAAACAAAGTGAGGTAAAATTCGAGAAAATCTTTCTCTAACAATCAAGATACACGGTAAAGCTTGAACCAATCCCATCCTCAGATACGCGAATTTTTTTGCCATAAATTTCAGATTCAGCAAAAATAATCCATATACATGTACACAAAGTAAACCCTATATACACGTATCTCATAAATGTATTAGCAAATCGTACTCGCTCGGGCAAATATCGGTTCGATCTGATCCCAATAATCCAATTCGGACATCTTACCTGAGAAGAAGACGTCATAGACACGTTTAACCCATTAGAAGACCACGGAAGGTTAAAAAGATTAAGGGGGCAGTGGGGGGGTACAAAGATAAAGTAAAAAGGTCCAAGGTCGAAAATCTTAGCGAGGAGGTTAAAAGCGGCAAAGTTAAAGGATACACCCCCCTCCCCCACATGCGACGTTACGAGGGGACGCGAAGATGCGAAAAGTGGGAAGCCTGGTCCTGAGCTTAGTGCCGGTGGCTGGGATGCTGGGCGTTAGAGTGGTTGATGGTAGCGATGTTGGTTGGTGCGGCTTGATACGATTTTATTGCCCGGCTGCGGCAGTTAGTCTTCACTTAGGGGTTGGAGTTCGTCCGTAAACGTCTCGGAGCATGGCCACCTGAGGGAAGAATATGTCGAGTCTGCCTACCCCCGTAAATCTTGAGCGCGAGCCCTCTCTTTCCATCCCAGGACCACCCCCCCCCCCCAGCCCCGCCAACCCTTCTGTGTCCCCACCCTCTTTGCTCTTTAGTGGGTATATCAGGTACCTACCACCCTTCTGCATTTCTCTTGACGAATTTATATATATGCATATATATATATATATATACCTACTTAACAGAGACCCCTAAAGGAGGCTCGCGACAGTTAAGAAATTTTCTACTTTCACCCTCAGACTCTTAAGATACGTACGTCGGTGACTAGTCAAGTCGGGCGAAGGTTGTTCTGTCTTAAAAGCCCTTTAACAGATGCGTGATATATCCCTAGGGAAACGGGGACGACGATGATGCTATCGTCTAGTCCCTGTGTCCCCAAGGCTATAGGAAATTTATGGCAAGTATTTCTGGCTATTTCGCGAAAAGTCACCATGTCAATTATCTCTCTGTACTGTACTTGGAAACGTACGTATGGTTTGTATGTATACTATATGTATATATATGGTTGTGTATATGTCGCGTATGAAGTTACGATGACTATATATATATATATATATTTGACTCTATAAATTCTATATGTATTCCTAGCTACATGCGCGTAGTTATATTATCCCTGAAAGTGGCGAAGACCAAACCCTCTCTATATATATAAGCTTCAAGAGCACTATACTAATCTGAAGTGCTTTCCGAGTGAGCGCTGAGGTTAGATGCAAATGTTGCGATTACTGCTCGACGAGGGTTGCGCAGAACTAATGTCGAGATACCGGGGAAAATTGTTGCTCCATGGGAATCCGTGAGCTTTTAGCCATTTTCGTATTACTACGACGCACATGGGGTTTGTTCAGCAATATTGTTATAGGTCGTGTGTACTAACCTTGATTTTGTAGATTTGAAAAATTTATGGGCATTACAGTTGGAATTTGTATTTTTTACCTTGAAATATCACATATATATATATATATTTAATTTATGTAATTTGAAAATTATATATATATATTTGAGAGAGAATAAGAAGATTCGTTCAAATGCTGGATAAATTTAGAAAGAAATATGGCCGTTGTATAAGTGGACACCAATCTTCACGAGTATAGTTATAGAATTATGTTATTTTAGGTTAATACCTTCGGTATGCCTACCCTGTGTATTAGAATCGAAAGAACGACGTATGCAGACATACACACACGTTGTCCATTACGTAAGGAACGGACGTTAAGGGAATTTATGTTTCGTTCTGTACGTACGGGAAACAGCAGCGCCGCCTGGATCTTTGTACCGCAACTACCGGCAAGTTAAAAAGTTTTTATTTGTGCCAGCAAAAAGATCCTGCAACGTACACTGCAATTACGTAAACATTCTCCCGGCATGCAACCATCCATAAAGTGACGTAAAATTTTTCAAAAATTCCTCGAAACACGTTAAAACGAATAAAATGTAAAATCGACTAAAAGATTAAAACGTACGAAACAACGCGATCTCGAATGACAGTTCGTCTCATCGCACGTGTATCACACTAGGTCAGAAGAATCCAAAGAATTTCGTACGCTCCACGGTTTTCGCTGGATTCCCCGGCGCTACAATTTTTCACGCGAATGTCTTTCGCGCCACGTCGAAAGCCAGAAGGAGAAGCAGTGGTGAATAAGGGCAAAGGGGGAGTTAAAGGGGAAGCGAAGAAGCCACCAGCAGGTCGCACAGCTGACAAAAGACAAACGATCTGGAGACTGACTACGGACATGTTTTATTCCGTGGTATAACGAGAAGAGCCAACCAGCTCCGTTCGTCCCATGCATTCGAAATTTGGGGAAAGACCAATTTTTCATTTACCACGAGCAATGAAATTTCCATTTTTTTTTACTATCCACCAAAAACCAAGCTTACACACTGAAACAAGCTGGTACCGACAAAGAGTGCTTTTTCTTAAAAAAAAAAAAAAAAAATTCTCCAGAGATTTAACGCATTTTCCAAAGTCAATCTCAACCCTCCTTCATCCGACCTCTTTTCACTTTAAGTTTCGTATCGCAACGCGTCCTTCTTTATTTTCGCCCGACGATTCCACCTATTCCCGGGCGAGTCGCTCTCCGGCCCCGACACTGGCTGTCTTCGCAGCTGGCGTTAAATTTATTTTCCCTTTGCCGGTCCTCGGCGACTGGTGCGTTTCGCGCAACCATCCCCTTGCTCGGTGCGGAGCAGCGACCCTCCTAGGCACGGAGGAAGGTCGTGATCCTGGTGTGATTTCCAGGGACGAGGAATAGCGACTGCTAAGTCAGACGTGGGTGGTGGGGGGATGACTAAGGAGATAAGAAGAAGGAGGAAACGGGTACAGAATAAAAAGATAGGATCAGTGAGAGCTGGAGGGGGAGACCAAAGAGGATGTTGCTAGAACCGGATGTCAAGTAGAAACGAAATCTACCGGTTTGCCCGATCGTTTCTTTCGAGTTATCCACCACTGCCGATGTTCCTCTACCATTGAGGGTCCATCCAACCATAACCGTCACGTACTTCGAACCTCGTTTACAGGGTTCGCAGCACGGGGCCTCTCGGCACAATAGAGACGTTTTATCCGCGGACCTTTCACGGATGAAAGTTCGAGTGACGTATGATAGAAGGATAATAACACAAAGCATCGAGTACCGACTGTGTATATATATATATATATATCTGAAATCGTACGGTATGATATATCTGTATCTATGATATATATGTATATACAGACAGACAAGGTCCCGAAGAATATAATTCCCAGCAATCCTACGATTGCTGGCAGATTGCTGCTTCGATTGCCTTCGATATAACTTTGGTCCAGAATTAGTTCGTGATCGGTAATCGAGCGCGGAGACGACGTAGTAAACTCATCGTTTTCCCTTTGTCTGACTCCGTTCCGCTTTTTCTACTGATTATCTCCGGCCGACCGCCCGGTAGCTGTATGATGAAAGGAGGAATTTGGAAATAAAATTTTTTGGTCAATTTTGACGAAAAAGGGTTTTGTATATGAAAAATTACTGGGTGGAGTGTACGTTCTATGTGGACAGTGTATCGATATAGGTATAGTCATTATGTTGTGATAGTCGTGTACAAGTGAATACGGACGTTTGTCGTCGGCTCACTTGAAACAGACCTTAAGCCCAGGGGTTGGTAGCGGAACGACTGCAACAGCAGCATCCCTTCCGAATTCACCGCATCGTCGACGACGCCGGAATCCGACGGCCTCAAGCGCTTCCGACCAATCACGTAGCGTCCTAAACCTTCGTTCGAAACTGTCCGACTGTTCGGACAGTTCGGACAGCCATGCCGAGGGCTGGTGGATACGAAACACTGCTGTGACTATAGTCACTCCTCCGCGCTATTGTCACGGACGTAAATTCGAGTTTCCTTCCGCGATACCAGCGCGCTTGTTTCGGATAGGAATCTCCGCCATGGGAATTCGCACTCTTGATATGCACACATTCTGTATACCTGTATAGACTCATATGTATATGTATACATATATATGCATATGTAATTTAGATTAACATCACTTCTCTACCTTCTCTCCATATCCACCAACCGATCCTGTGAATCGTCTCGAGTTTGAAATTAGTAACCAGTACCAATTTCAAATTAGAATCATCAGCCATTTTGGTTCCGAGTTTTCGATATATCTAGGAGCATGTAAGGATGCTGTGCTGTAACACCTTCCTTTGTAAATACGTAACCCCGTGCACGAACGTGACAGTAATGGGATATCGGTCATGGAGTAGAATTACGACTAGGGACATATTTCCATGGAGTCGTTGGTATGCCTGGGGTAAAGTCGTTTCCCGTCTAGGGATAAATAACCAGATGAGATCTGCGTATGGATGTTATAGGCAGTGCGCGATATTTCCCTTCAATTTTTCTTCTCCCTTCATGGGGGGGTGGTAGGGTCGGTGCCAGGGGGTGCGGGAATCTTGAATAAAGTCAAGGGTGAGTTAAGGGGGGTTTGAGGTGGGTGGTGGTTGCAGTCTGGGCTAGCGTGTGAAATCGAGTGCGGAGGGAGTGTACTGAATATTGTATGCGGCATTCTCCTACATAATTCGCAGTCGAGAAAAAAAAATTAAAAAAACTTACGTACATCGTCGACGGCATTGTAACGAGACATTCGCGTAAAATATATCCTCCTCGAGAACCTTAAGTCTCGTTACGACCTTTTCCTTCGCAGGCGAAAACTGCATTTCTTGAAACCTATGCAGCTGCACCGGGATGCATTCAATTTTGCATGCGAGAAGAATTGCGTGTTGGAATGAAAAATTTAGGATGAAGTAGGACAATTTGCTTTTTTATCATTGAAATTGCCAGGGGATGAATAATTTTTTTAATTCATTTTCGAAAAAAAAATGAAAATAATATGGGATACCTAATTTTGTTCGGGTTGAGAAGAAAAAAAATTGAAATATTCATATCGATCTCTAGTTCGAGATGAAGTGATTTTTTACTATGCAAATCTGCCGACTGTTCCAGAGGTACGGTTACACGGTGCACAGCTAAGAGTGGGCGGTCGCCAGACAATGCAGATGGCTATTGAATGCTGCTCAAGGAAAAAAAAGATAAAAATGAAGAAGGTCAATGTCGTCGGGACCAGTCACTTCCTTGACGGCCGGCTGGACCGATCTCACGACTCCGATACTCAGTTCGGAAGATCTGCTCTCGTTACACACAGTATAGACGCGATCCGATACTACCATTGGCTGCAGATTAAAAAAAAATTATATCAACGATCAAATAAAATTTTTTTTATTCCCCATTCAAAAAAACTCTGCTATAGTAATTCACGTATGTGATTTTATAAACGTACAACAATTTTTATATACTTCGGTTCATCGTCGTCCGTGATAACAATGATAAGGTATATGCATATACCTAATACCTATAATGCATATACCTATTCGCAACTCTACCATATATCCCATAATCGCTCGGGCGCAAGATCGCGTTCGCACGCGGTTTTCATGAGCTTTCTACAGCCATGGATTCACACTCAATTTCGCAGCGCGATTCCGCGTGAACGATTAAAAAATTATTTCCCTAAAAAACTTTCCCTAGTGAACGCGAAACTATATTCCCGTCAATTAACGTGCACCTGTGCGTTTCATTGTGTCCCTGTGTAAAATTGATTTCATGATCTCTGGTATCGAGTAGATATCAATACATGTATCTGTATAAACGTATCACGAAATAGTCATACGAAACTCCCTAGAAATCATACTAGTCGCAGAGACAAATTCCGAGTATCGTTAGTCAGATTAACAGTTGGCAAGCGTGACTCTTAGTACCCTACGTCGCGAACCACCAAGCATTACCTGGCGACACTGCCAATTATTCGTAGCTGAACTTTCTTTGGTTTTCGCGATATCCGCGGGGAATAATGATAAAATTGCAGAATTGCCAGAAAGCAGCTGCCGAGAAGTTGCGAAATAATTGGTGATTTTTTTTTACTAGCAGATTACCTAATTCCGTAAACGTTTAGATGCTACCCGATGGGATTATATATGAAATTAGCGAATGGTTAAAATTTCTTGTCATTGCGAATTTTTTTAAGTAATTATATTTTGCACAGGGAGTTTTGTAGTTGGTATTAATATGTCAGGAAGTTTGCCATTTTTAATGTAATTTAATGCATTTTGTTGGTACTCCTCTTACTTGGCCGAGGCTATAATTCGCGAATCTTGTCTCCCAAGGGCTTTTGTTCTTGTCGTATCTTTTATGCTCTCTTTGTCGTGGCTTCTCAAACTAATTACCGCTTTGAGAGAAAGAAAAGAATGAAAGCACTATGGTATTGGGTATGACGCGTACAGTCCTCTTCGTGATTTTTCTTATTTCACGTAAAACTCCACGATTAGTTTATTTTTCGAACTTTTAAAGGCACCAAGATAAAGCGCGTTTCAATCAACGCGGATTCTTGGCATCGAGCACCATACACGAATACAACCGATAATTATTTTTTTGCAAATCTCGAGTTCCCATAAAATCCATAAAAAAATGACACCAGACACTCATATCGGTACCGATTAAAATAACAAATTTTCAAAATATAATAACTACATTAATAAAATAATAAACGAATGAAATCTTAAAAGAAAAAAAAATTAAGCCAATACCCAGTATCACTTCCACTCAGATTCCACTTTCATTCGCCAAGTCCCAGTTAACACGGGAAAATCAACAAAGATTAAATCAGCCTTTTGAATAATGAAATTTTCATTTTTCCCCCAAAGCTCATACACCACCCAGGTAGTCGTTCCAGTACCATAAACCAGCCTGGGGGTTACTATATCAAGGTTGGTAGAACTGAATTTTAAAGCAGCACGTTGAAAAAATCCCCTAGAAGTAGATGCAGCCAGTATCAAAGCAGCCGACTGGGATACCATGAAAATGAAAAGAATGATAAAGAATTTCTAAGATCAAATTCATGAAAAATTTTTCACGCGTGTATACATATCTATAATGCCCATAAGTACACGGTAAAAATTAAGGTATAGGAAGCGTCGACGTACCGTACGTCGACGTCTATAGCGTCGCTGGCGTCGACCACCCTTGGGGCGCCGTTCGCAGCGCCCGGACGGCGGGAGATTAACCGACAAAAAGGTAGCCGTGAAAAAATGGCCTCGAAAGCGGAGTTTTACATTTTCGCCATGTCCCATAAAAATGCAAACAAATGATTTTAATCTAGGTGCTTTATGCGCAGAGAATTAGCTTCGTATCCGAGCGCGTTATAGCGGCTCCCGCTGTGGCGAATAGGTAGGTACTACACCGTGCGCCCCGACGGACTCTGCTAGAGTCCTCCTATGGAGTAGCCAGCGCACTGGTGCTGTATCTCTACAGCGCTATACAGCAGCGCTATACGTAGCACGTTGCACGGACCTACGGTAGACGATAGCCGACGATGATGGTGTTGCTGGCGGCGTTCCTCTTGCCGTTCCCAGTGCCGTTCCCGTTCCTCCTACATATTCAAAGCCTCGGTTACACGCGGTACACCCTGATAATGGCTCGATAGGAAACATTGTGAGCGGTGTATGCTTAAGCGGTTAAGCTAGCGTGGATAGAAGAGACGAGGAGAGCGAGTTGCCGCTGTCAACCGCGAGGGGCGCCAGTGGCGAGAATATTAAAACACGTTAGATCATACCTTCATACAGAACCATGACACTTGTGCAGATTTACGAACACACGTAATATGTATACACAGTGTTAGTACCCTAGTAAACCGAGCATTAGTCTCTTATTAATCTGGGTATGCGATAGAAAGTAGAATGGGATAATAGGCCGTAAAACTTGAATTGGTTCGTGTCTGAGCTAAGTCGATAAATCCTGGATACATTTCGAAACTAATAATACCGAACGAGTATTTCCGAATCTGTTCACGAAAACTAAATTATCGGTCAACTTAATTCTTCGCCGATTATTATCTAGAAATAAATGTCCTTTTGTTATTGAAAACCCACGAAAGTCTTTCTTTCGGACTGCCTGCTACGATCGAGTTTCATCGTTTTCCGTTTGGAAACTTTAGGAACACCCAGAGGGCGTCTGCATAGTGTATCGTCGTCTTTTCAGCGATATATTTCACAAGAGCTCGTCTCACAATGAAATTAGCACCGATTTATATCCACTCGACTGGCATCTGTTATACCATATCTACGTAGCCGAAATTACATATGCACATGCTCCACACGCGTTCGCAATAAAGCAACGAGAGATTTTCATAGCTGCCAAAATTGTCGACGAGTCACGAATATCTGTATCAACCATAAGCCAGTGTATACCAACCTAATAAACTTAAACGTAAATATACACAGTTTGCGTAACGAACCATACATTTTTATGATTCTCAAGTAAATTTCTCGAATGGCAAAAAAATGTTTGATCGAACAAAAATTATTACCTAATACGGTACCGTGTCTCCTATCTTGTCATTCTCTTTTCTACCTCATCTCTCTGACCGTCTTTCTTTTCCTTGTCTGTACTTCGAATCGTCATTCTCCGTCCTTGTTTCTCGACTTCTTCGAACCTACCCGAGCGGCCACTCCCGGCGCTTCGGCTGGTCGGCGCAAGGCGCGCCAATAAATTTTACCCACGTGAAACGAAGCAAAGTAAATACGTAGACACGTCGGTGAGCATGAAGCGGCCCTCTCAAGTTAGTAAGTTACCGAGGGCAGCCGGCAGAGTTCGCTAATACGTTGCCAATTACCCTGCTTCGCTTCGCAACTTCGACGACTTTCTGCACATCGAGAAAACCGACTCATCGTTGACTGCCGGGTATATTGGTTGTGAGCTATATATAGAGCACAGATTGGACTTCCGGTTAACTGATCTTTCCCGGATTCGTTTTACGCTCTATGACCCGAAGATGATCCGGATGGAGATCGCGAGAGTGAAGTTCGTTACGGGGATATAAGGTACGTGACGTCATTATCCTAGATCTTACCGTGAGATCTTTAAGAAGAAATTCGAAATAATTTTTTTTCCGAAAATCAAAATTATATTACATAGAAGACACGATTGTGTCTACAAGTGAATAATCTAAAAATTACATAGACTTTATATAGAATCTTTTCATTTTCTACTTTAGCCACTACAGAAAATCGTATTAACTCTTTCGAGATTTCGTACTGTAAAATTTTTTTAATTTTTTTTTGGAAGAAAAAGACAAATTGTCGTTTTGCTCGTACCGCCATCTACGTTGATGGCTGACAACTTTAGAGTGACTATGAGTATACGAGTACCTACTTGTAACCTAGTTCAAGTCCCATCACTCGTACGTCGCTTTGAAGTCTATATCTGTATTTCATACGAGTAATATATATACTTGTGATATACTAACTAGCTTATATAAATAAATTATAATACTTACGAAAATGTATCTCGAAATAATTCCAAGAAGACTATACCCGTTAACAGATTCCCAAAAAAGTACAGTATCAAACCACAGCAGCTTCTCAAAATCGTATAACGTCTAGCGAGGAGGACAAAAGAAATTAAAAGAACAGCATATATAAAGAGATTCGACGAAATTCTCCCATACAACAGGAACGCTCGTTAAAACCCATTAAAGCCTGAATAACGAAAAAGTGACGAGTGTTCGTAGAATTCGGCAATTTTCTAGAACGTAACCAAATGATTTACGATCGTTTCTACCGCAGGCATCGAATGGAAGTCGTTGATCCTCTTTCATCGTTCTCCCGTTGCACGTCTTAGAACGACCGAAGGTGGCTGCTGCTAACCAGCTGCGCCAACGGCCAGTCGTCGAACAACAGATATTTCTAGTGGACGTATCGCGCTTGAATTCCTAAGCGAGAAATATGCGTCTAGCCGACGTATCGGACGAACTCGAACCAAGCTATCCCTGTAACCTATAGCCAGTATACTAGGAACGAAAAGCCCAGCCTCCCGTCCTGGTCCAACCAGTATGCTCTGTAACTATACTATATCCACCTATATATATATATATATATACACAAACAGGTATCCTCGAAGCTTCTGTATCCTCCGCCACATCGTCCCAGCAGAGTAATCCAAACGTATTGTCTCTAGGGCCATACATAAAGAAGCTCAGACACGAACCATGTTTGCATACCGATAACGTATCCAGTAGGATCGACACTAGCGACACAGACGTAGCTGCGGCGTCAACCGGCAGCGCATCGACACTAGATTTCATAAGACGTTTCAGTTATCCCATAGTAATACTGTACTTAGAATTTTTCTTGTGAAACGACGAGTGAAATTTCTCTAGCAATTATATACGGTAGTCGTTCTGCCGTCCCATGATGCCTCGGAATGAAAACTTGGTCGAACCAAAAACGACGTCAGATTCGTACCGGACGCCGAATGTCGAGTTTTCATCTCAAATATTATTCTTCCTTAACGAACTGTCTTGGATGCTGAAAAGTTTATAAGAACTTGTTTCTGACTGAGTAAGGAGAACTGCCATGAGAAAAGGAGTGAGGATGAATAGTACGAGTGGATAAGAATCCGGGATAGTACGGAACGGGGGTTGAAGTTGAGAAAAGAGAGAGAGAGAGAGAGAGATAAAGTAAAGAGAATTAAGATACCAATCTAATTAAGTTATTACGATATTTCATCATGCAGTCTCTTGGGCACGAGTTAAATTTAAGTAGAAGGGAATTCGATATGGAAATATTACGTCGTCACGACGGGACGCTACTGGAACGGAATTCGAAGGCGTCCCGACGCTCGGCGTCTTTCTCGTTATTTCATATCTGCTCGTAACCCAACCCTCGTGCAGTCTTGTATTTTCAACTGGATTTACATGGAACGCCGGCGAACCCTGCTTTTCACTTTGGTTGCTTTTCCTCGCGTTGCAACCCCCTGCGTCTGCTGCAACGTTGTTTGCGTTTTACGCACGTCTCGAGACGTACTCTCGTTTACAAGCTCGTTTACGAGCGGCACGTATCCACGTGCTTAGATTTACGTTCCATCGAACGCCCTCCTGCTACAGGTCGTCTTAAACCTAAGACACGTATAGTATATATACATGTAATAGATACGAGATAACAAATTCTCTTCGGCATCCGCGCTGCTTTTATGGACCTATTAAATAACGTTATCATTTAACAAAATTGTCTTCTGGCGAATTGTATAAATGGTATACAAACAAAAGGATCTTTATATTGGACGTAAAACAAGGTTGATCAAAGTACGAAATTATTTTTTTCGGCTTCGATGGAAGATTGGATAAAAAATTTTTTATCAGTTACTATCTACCGATATGATTTTTTATAATTAATTTAAAAACGATTTTTTTCTCTAGCGTTTCTCTTGTCATTTGGAACACGCCAATTCGTATGGCTTACTTGTGTCTATGATTCTTATCATGGACGTACCGAGTGTGTATTTTGATTATATGTATATACATCAGGAATATATATAAACGTACATTGAATTCCTAGGTGAACGACGAACGACGCGATTCAACGTGGGAAATTCAAAGCCAAGGAATTCGCAATAATCTCCAGCAGATCCGTATGCGCCATATAGACACGGTGTCTTTGGCAAAGATTTTCCAGGCATTTTCATCGTGAGAAAATTCGTCTAGACGATTGACGAAAATAACATTTCTATGAAGCCCGAAGCTCGCGTGAAAGTTCTGCTGCGCCGAAAAAAAAGAAACTGGACCAAAGTATAAAGTGCGATTTGGAAAAATGCAGAGTTGAAAGCAGATGAAACGGAAGTGAAGCGGTTGTAAACTGACGGGAAGACAAGGGAACGAGGATGAACGTGGAAACGATTCACCGGCAGGTGTTTTAGTGGGAAAGGAGAGTTTAGCAAAGGCGAAACGATAAAGTCAAGAGGCGTGTCTCCTTCACGTTGATAACTGGGTACACGAAGTGGTTCACAAATAGGTTCAAAGTCGGTATAGAACATAGAGATAAAGTGTGCGAGTGTGAGAGAGAGAAAAAAAAGAGAGAGAGAGGTTCATCCAAGCACAAGGTTCAACATGAAATCATCCTGAGATCGGAGCTGTAAAACCTGATTACCATTAGGCCTAATGATACTAGCGTCGAAATTAAAAATAATTACAGCGTTTGATAAAGGTCCATTTTTTATTACGCGCATGCGCGTCAATTACAAAAATCGAGTCTCGCCTTATTTCGAGGTTAGAATTCTGATCGATTGGCTGTAATTTCACCTTTAAATAAAACAACGTACTTATTCCCCTCGAATTTACTTACCACACTTTCTCCCACTCGCTATCGTTGACATATCCTCCCATTTCCGGTTCCCCTTTCACTTCCTGCACCAGCTCATCCACAATCATCTCGAACGCCCGTTCAAGAACTCTCGCTCGATTTACGACTATTAGGATATTAAGGTTTTACGAGAGCCAATTATTTCTCTTATGTGAATTATACGTCTCTGCGCATGCGCATAACCCTATTCGTGAAGTTTCCAAAGGCGCGGGCTTAATTCAAATGAAGCTAATTATACACTTTGAAAATATTAAAGAAATTTTGTCCTTTCGTTAAATAATTATTTTTGTACACGTTATTATATTCAATATATATTTATATGACATAGAAGTGGTGATATATAAATTTTATGGTATATAAATTTCCATGATAAGAATATTCACTATCTCACCGTCACGTCTATAATTTAACGTGAATAATCATCATATATATATATATATATATATACACTTCAATAGATTCCGCATGGCTTCTATTTCATTATTCTTGGATGAGCTACGTGCGGCAGTCTGATTACGAAATAAGTGATACAAGACCGACGCTCTCGTGTAAGCTTGGCTTCAAGATATAAAGTATCGACACGAACGACGAGCGGGCGTCGGAACGTCGAGAAAATATAAAATAGAATATAAGTACGAAGAGCTTGTAGCTTTCTGGATGGGCGTCCCTCTCGTTCGGTTTCTCGATGGAAATGGCTGCTTTCGATTTTGTCAGTCCGAACACGTAGTGCAGCATCGCGATGTTTGGTCGACGCGAACTCCCAGTCCATGTATACATATACCCTGTGAGTAGTAACTACGGAGGGAATCCACCTTCCGACATTCGTCCCGGCATCCTTTATCTTCTTTTTCTTTCTGCCTATACGGCTCAGAGACACTGCTAACCTTTTCTATATATCTTGGACCTACTACGTTCTCTGTTGGTATACTGTCTTTCTATCCTTTTCTCTCTTTTCTTACTTTCCTCTCTCTCTCTCCCTCTCGTACAACTTTCTATCTCATCCTTTCTAGTTAATGCCTGCGTCATCATCCCGGCCACTTCTAGGGGTAGACTTTACTAACATTTATGCTTAGTCGCAGACTGGATTCTCTTGGCTGGCAAGAAGAAATATGACAGAGTAAGCTGACTGACAGGAAGGTCAGAGTGGAAGCTTTGCCTTCCACATACAGAGAATTCTGCATGACTGACAAGCCGGAAAACTTTTCACGATCCATTCGTGAAATTCAATCCTATGACGTGTTATCATCTTTTATTTGTCTTACAATCGGAGCTTCGAGCGATGCGCTCAATCGAATGGCAGATATTAATAAAAATAACTTGCGCGATTATTCGAGACGTGAATAAGGACGTATTTTGAAAAATAAATAAAAAATAAAATTATTTATGAATAAATTACAAATAAGTATGGCTGCGCGTACATCTGCGATTTTCTGGTATGACGTCATCGACCATCGTTTTATTTACAATTATTCATCCTGCCAATAACCGATAACGTTTACGTTAGAGCGATACTCGCGAGATGGAGCCACTGTCGGTGATTCGATCTCTCAACAATGTACTTTGACTATTGACAAGGCTATGACGTATTATCGATACTTGTTATCAATTGGTCAATATTTCTTCAGCTCCTATTATATCTCTTGGTATCGATCTACGGTTTATAGGTATACGACATGGAATTGATTTACGAAATATCTAGATCTTACAAGATCTATGGATCATCGTTATTTCAAAATTATCTATTGTATCGATAATTGTAATTTCAATCGATTTGTCTTATCGATACAATCTCCATCCGCTGTTACGCTGTTCTCGTATCGTGAGAGAATTTCGAAAGAACAAAGTAAACGAACTGCTGGTACACGCAACTTGTTATCCAGCATCCACAGTACATCTACTATTGCTCAATGACCGTACAAATAAATCACAATGTAATATGTCCAACGTTAGATAACAGATGATAAAGTGACATAGAGAAATTCGTAAACGTAGTTTTAGAACGCGATCGAAAGGACTACACGTAAAGGAGATCAAGATCAAAGCGTTCCAATTAATTGATAACAATCAATTATCGATACCCAATCACTCGTAATTACCTAATATAGGATTTACCCTAAAGAATAATAATAATATAGGATAAATTAATAAGAAAATAAAAAACAATCGCAAATAAATTAAAAAAAAAACGTAAATTTGTCAAAAAAAATTTCTGGCGATCTTAACGTAAAGCTTTGTTTACATGAAAGAAATCTTAAACTCGCGTTGAGCAATAGATAAAAAAAAAATCGTCATCGACGTAACGTCGGTCGTTCGGTACGTCGTCACGACCTTGAAATTATATCGTCGAGAATAAAGAAAAAGGCAGAACAACCCGTCGTATGGAATGGGACGAAAAGTCCCAGAAGATTGTCGCTCGTTGTGGATACGCGAAATGGCGGGACGAACTACGGGAAGGCAACGGGGAAACGACGCTCGGCGCATTGCTGGACGGCTGAATAAAATTCTCGAGTTTATCGGCACTTTCGCGAAACCGAAGTGAATTTAAAATGCGTCATCCCTAGGGGAATCCCCCCACCCACTTGAGTCTTCTCGTACGTTCAAAACCACATATGCATTCATATAACGCGACGTATATATATATACAACCGAGAATTCCCACATAGCCAGTACCCACATATATATGCTATATAAATATATATATATACACACATAACAGTCCAGAGCGCAGACCACGCGGCACTCGAGAGACTATGCATTTTTAAGCGGTGACGTGTATACGGCCACATACGGCCTCATAGGAATGCATACGAATGCAGTTACTCATGATAAATGTGCAAGAGTTAGAGTTAGAGTGTTAGGAAAGGAATAAATGAAATTTTAGATTAAAACCGACGTCGTATAGAGACCCTATAAGGTATAAACGATGAAATAAAGTTTAGGCGGGAAATTCAAATTTTTGAATCTCCGTCGCCCGAAGACACTACGAGAACAAGTAGATCCATAGAAGGCATCGGTCATTGACCGTATTGAAATAGCACATGGTCAATCGGAAGGGTATACAACGGACCACGTGGTACCATGTGTCAGACGAAGCCGCGTGTTAGAGTAGAACGTTCCGTCTGCAAAGCTAATCGTTTCGCAAGCACTTGAGGTTATGAAAGCGATAAGATTAACTTCTGGGTAATAGCGGTATCACTTAATCCAAGATGGCGACCGAGACAGGACGTTTTATTGAAATTCGCTTAGAGCTGCATTTCCGAAGACAAAACAAGCCCAGTAAGGATCCGGTAGGTTGAAAGGAGTAGATGGCGCTGCAGTCTAGTTAAATTCCAAGGACTCTGGTGCCACCCGCGGAAACTAACGGCTTAATCTTTTAATAAGATCTCTTAATAATCCACCTTCGCATTCTACGAATATATATATATATATATATATATATATCGCAAATTCCTACAGAGCAGAGTCCCTACTAGTCCGTGACAGCGCGTATATAATCTTAGCTACGTATACAAATACGCAGAGTATACCTGACGCCTCGGAAGCTACTAAAGCTTAGTCCATACGTATACAGGTTTACGTAACAAAGCCAGCGCATCCTATAGAACGAGTTAGGCGAGTATCGTCCTACCTCTTATAAGAATGCTTTCAGACGACCCGGTCTTATTTAAATAAAAGCATCCGACTCCTCTACCTAGAAGCGTTCCCGATAGTTCCCCCCCATTCACGTAACAATCGGCTTCGGATACTTTTCTCAGACTCTTCTCGATCCTTAATCTTCGACCTTGTCTCCCTGTACCCACTCATCCATTCTCTTCGCCGTAACGGATCCTCTTCCTTGGGAGGCTGGTCGATGCATACTAGGGACTTTTCGTGTGTCGCCTTCTTGGTACACCTAGTGTGCGAGACGCTTCTGGCTTCCAGGGTCCGGCCCTGATTTACCGGACTTTCTTAGCACGGCGGACGCGCAGCTAAGTTGGAGCTTCGTCTTCCAGCAGTAAATATTCGAAACGGGTCCCTGGGGGGCAACTGGAGTGCAGTGGGAGGGGAGGGAGCCGAAATTATATTCCAGAGAGCCAAGTAGCATAGGACAGGACAGACGGCCATGGGATAGCTGGGATCCGGGAACTGGGTAGCTGGCTGGGTACTGAGGTCGTTGACCCACTCCTGAGGTGGTCCAGGCACTTATTATCTTACTGTACGAATATGAGTGACCTTGAACTTGAAGATAAGTCTACCGGTTACAGTGACGTATGCAACCCTGGTTCACAGGGTGGTACTAGGTACGGTGAGCTGGTGTCTGGCTTGTAACTCATCAGCAAGGTTATATGGCGCGGGTCTCTTTTTTTTTAAATAAAAAATGAACTAGACCCGACCGCAGGGACATCTAGGGATAGTTGGAAAATACCTAGGCAAACGGGGTCTTGCCCATTTCCCTAGCCCCACCCTTGACAACTTTAGATGAGGCTTAAGCGTCGTATCCTGGGGCTCGCCGGCGGTATATGAAATTCCTCGAGTTCCCCGGGTTGCGTTTAGCTCGAGTGACCTCCACGTGTTTACTGGCAACTGGGATAACGTGGTCGTATATGGGAATTAATAAAGGCTTTTTATCTTTTTCAAGAGACTCATGTGGGGGTATGACTATGTGTATGTGTGTGTGATGAATATTTATTAAATTTTATTACGTCACTTTAGCGATATTTAATTAAAAATTTTTTTATTTTTTATATATATATATCTTTTTTTGGGTTATGCAAATTTATTGTTTAACTTATTTATGTATATATATATATATATATGTATATTATACAGATGATAACCCGATTATAGTTTCACAGCAATTCCACGTATCCGCTATGGCGCCACGATTCTTCCGACAATTCCACTTATCCAGCTCGTGACCTCGGGAACGACGTCGTCGAGTTTCGCGGGAGGTAAGGTCGACTTTCCGGCTTTCGTGATATCCGAGTCGTTGCCTAACGGGAACTCAGCGAAATACCGTGGAATCGTGCGAGCGAGGAAAGTTTCGGCAGTAACGGAGTTCTAACGCGCGTCAAGTAATGTCTCCCTGTATATATATAGTTGCTGGTAACAAAAGGAAAGTCAAGAAAAGGCACTAGAAGGGGGAACGATGAGAAGTAAGGAAGAGAGAATCAAGAGAGACGAGAGAGATAAATAAATTTGAGATCGCAATTATACGTGACGCGTGAACGATTAAAAGAAAATTCCCTAGATAAATTTATGAGATTGACAATCGTGTGGGGTATAAAAAAAATCAAAATGATTGAATGCGAGTCAAAAATGCTATAATAAATTTCAGATAGAATAACCCTGAGATCTTTTAGGATATATATTTTTCTTGAAACGACGACGAGACGATATCGGAATTGCTAAGAGGTTTTCGAAGATTTCCACTTATCGTTAGTAGCCGGAGCTGATCGAGGTGAAAAAGAAAAGTCTTTCGCGCGACCAGGAACGCTGTCTCGGGTAAACAGAAGCTGGGTACAGTCATTCTAGTAAATTTCAAATACTTCGTACCCATTCATCGACTCGATTTCCTTCTTCTCCTTTATCCCAAGCCGTCGCATCGGAACTCAATATCCCTTCCCGTCCCGTAATGATCGCCTGACTCGATAATCAATTCAATTCGATATAAACCGACGTAGTGACGCGTGTACAGTCCTTGGTAAAAATTTAATCGGCAAAACGAGCATAATACATTCGTATCTTATTTCTAGAACATTCCATCCTTGTACCCCTCAATCTTTATTCATTTTGTTCAACCCGTATCCATTCTCGATGATGGATACATCAGGAGCTCCGCATGGAAGTGTGTGTAATTGTATTTGAAAATCCCTCAAATCTTAAAATTCCTCAAAACACCCATCGATCTCTCAGAGCGACGCCGATAAAGGAAATAAGGAAAGAGGATCTTCAAATCCTCTCGAGGATACAAACGGCGGCTTCCTCGATAGCAATTCACTGGATCGGATCAGATTCAAGTTGAGTCACTAGACAGTGGTCCATCGGACGAACGGTGCACTCCAAGAGGCGACAAGAAGCTGCAAAGGCAAAAATAGAATAAAAATTAACTCAAGAAATCACTCTCAGCATCCTAAACCAAATCAGCCAGCAGACCTGCACTACTGCAGCCGTGTGAGTTCATCTTGAGAAATCTTCCAGGTCTAAAAGAGCATCGTGCTTCCTTCTACTATTGAGATAAATTCATTTCTCGGTAGATCCACTGGACCAGAATCATCATAACGGAACTGTCAGTGGAATGGCTAAAATTATCTAAAATGAGTTCAGCTCCAAATATCTTTACAAATAGCACCTGTCAACTCCCAAGCATCTCAAATTAAAAGAGATCACTGTGATATTCCTCAGTATCTGGAAAGATCCTTCTAAACAAACCCATCCGACTCCTAGAAAAATACAATCTCGTCAACTACGATGAAATTTCCCCCCAAAAAAAAAAAATTAGCTCAAACAAAAAAAAATCAAAAAAGTTAATTATTACTATAAAAATTTCCTTCCAGTGCCATTAAATATTGGCCTCGACTTTACCTTCCATTATTGCACACCTATAGTATAGAAAGCTTGAACTAAGATACCTATCAATTTTTTCAAAATTGAGGTTAGGTCGTACCATGAATTTCTACATTGATTCTTCGACAAATTTTACATATTACGTAGTTAATAATAAAATAACCTAACGACATAAACAGCACAGTTACATTTCCATAAGCACAGGAAATCTCGAGCGTTCACGTTGGCAAAGTTCGTTCGAGACGATTTACATTTGTTAGCGAATTTGTAATGAAGATTTTTGGTCCTGCCAGCAGGGTTGAGTATAGGGATGGAGGGGTTGCAGGCGTTGTGTCTACGTAGATGGCTGGCCTGGAGGTGATAACTCCTGATTTACTCCCTTTCCGGGAGCCCGGGCTTCTTCTTAGGATGTACCTACCCTCCCTTTTCCTCGATTCTCATTTTCTCACCTTCAACCCCCTTCGCCCCCTCGCCCCCTCCCCCATCGCCTTTCCATCCCGCTTGCGACCGCCCCCCCACCAAGAGAGCTTCTACTCCAATTAACTTTTAATGGCGCAGATAGGGAAACGTATGCCAGCCGAGGGCCGGCAGAGCTCACTCTCCGTTAACCCTCCAACAACCCCTACCCAGGAGTTTCACCACCCTCGACGAACCCTCTTCCACCAGCGCCACCCTCCCCTCCCGTGAGATCCACGAAGTAGCGACAACTTGTTAAGTAATTAAGTGTCCTTGTAAGTTTCTGTTTAATAATAATTTAGTGACGCTTACGGAGTTGGCCGGGACGTCGCGGTTGCGCTCTGAACTCACCCCCTGTAGCAACCCTTAGTATACGCCACCCTTAAAACACTGACTTCGATTTTTTTTCATTACCCCGCGTGTTACTGTCTTCTTAAATTATAGAAAAAATAAATATTCTCTTTCTCGTGTCAATACGGGGTGTCTCGTTCGAAACCACCCTTATTTTCTTTTTTACCGACAATGCGGTCAGTATGGGGTTGGTGTGACTTTTGCTGAACTCCAAGAGATACTATACCGGGTGCGAATGATACCAGAGAAGAGAATACTTGCTGAGGTTGTATACAGGGGTAAGTCGAAAAGGTGGAATTGAAAGGGTGACAAAAAAATAAAGGTAAAAAATAAATAAAAATGAACGTCCAGGACCACTTGTAGAGTGAAGCACGTATTGCATAATATTTTACTTCCGGGGCTCTGCGCATCGCGACGACTGCGAGAGCGCAGACGATTTCTGGGACGTTGCGCATCCGCCTTTACGTCGATCGCCCGATTGGCAATATTTTTTCAAAATTTAGCTGCTTCTATGAACTTCTGATCTTTGGTAACTGTGTACACGGGACGTCGCTCTGACGTCGATATTCTTGAGGTAAACTTGGTGAATATAACAGTGCATACTAAACGTATGCCAATAACTACGGTACAGTAACGTACACAAGTTGTAATAATAATTTGCGTACATTAACGATATACCTGATCGAGATTTATTAGGATACATGAAACGTACTATAGCCAGAGGAATATAAGATGAAAAATAATTATTTCCTAAAATAAATTTTAAAAAATATTTTTTTCATGTTTCTATGTAAGTAGTAGTAATTAGTTACGTAATTTTTTGGATTAAAGTAATTAGTGGTTTCTTGCACAAAAAACTCTTTTCGGTCTTAATTTAAGGACTTGTCAGAATTTAAAGAAAAATATCCACATTGACCACTTTCGCGTACGTGGAAATATTATGTTTTTTTTTTCCTATCTAAGTCCATACATAATTTCCATGAGATAAGATATCAAAGATGGCGAACTAAATTTATAAAATAGAGAAAACGTGTAGGTATAGCGGCACCCGCGACAGCTGTCACCTTCTTCCGTTCCTTCGCAGAGTCCAAGGGAGACTCCCTTTGCTTCAATAATTCCTCCTTCTCCCACTCTTCCCACTTCGATTCTACCCCCTCTCCTACTACAATATTCTATTTTACAGTTAAAAAAACCGTCCAACATTTTATCACGCTACTACGCTTGGAAATGATAACCCAGTGAAAAAAGGAAAAATAATAAAGATGAAGTACAAGAGAATGAAATAACACTTAAATACTTAACATTCTTCGCGTCAATGGACCAACGAACGGAAGCTGGATGCCAGTTTCCAACAATATTCTCAATTTTCATTTGTCGGCAGATACGTACGTGCATGGAATTCTCGTGGCGATTTCTTCACCCCCCCCTCCCCCTCCCCCTCCACCACCACTCTCTCTCTCACCGAACTATGTATGACTCACTCCCTCTGCCTTTATCCAGACTCCCTCTCTCTCTCTCTCTCTCTCTCTCTCTCTCTCTCTCTCTCTCTCTCTCTCTCTCTCTCTCTCTCTCTCTCTC
>JAYRCB010000364.1:375925-396504 GCA_036026315.1 Trachelus stipa
TCTCTCTCTCTCTCTCTCTCTCTCTCTCTCTCTCTCTCTCTCTCTCTCTCTCTCTCTCTCTCTCTCTCTCTCTCATAGAAAAGGCAATACGTCACTAATAAAATGAGCGCGGAGATACTCGAAGAGCTTCGATGCAGAGCCGGTAGAGCACAGCCACGTTTGACGAGGGGTAGGTGGGGAGCCAGTAGGGTGAGGGTGGAAGGGAAGTCGATCATTTGTTAGAGAAATTCAATAATGCGACCGACGGGTGACAGGAGCCCCATGACGTCACCCATCGAAAGGGGAGGCGCAGCTCGTCATCGTTTATCAATCAATTTGTTATTTTTCACCGTTCTCCATGCTGATCCAAAGACTTTTGTACGCTCGCCCGACTGCTGGAGTGTACAACCATGCATTTTTTAAATGGACGAAATACATTTCGTAAAGATATATAGAAATTCCTTTGGAATACATACAAATACAAGTACGTAAGACATGTTTCCGGAAGTAACTTGTGGTTTTGCACGAGACTGGTACCGGTACTGTTGAAAAATTTTCACACGGTTTTCCGTACGTAATGTTTCTGCGAAATGACTTCGTTCTGTAATAGCAATTGCTTGTATATCTATATCTGTATTTATATTGTATATCTATATACGTAGAAGTTGCCTCTTTACTCGGTTACAGTGAAGAGTCGGTGCTCGCGAGCTTTTCACTGTACAACGTATAGACAAAGCAGGTTAGAGTGGCTGGCCACCTTTTTACGGAAATACTCATTCTCTCTGGCGAATTAGCCAAGTCGAAGAAAAACGCCTTTTATTTTCATTACTTCGTGCGAGGATTGGGTCGAGGGTGTGAGCTTTTTTTTGGAATTACTTTTCACGTGGAAACTTTAATAAACTTAATCGATAAGGGGTATGAAAATTTTTATCTGACAGTTTTTTCGAAATTTTTTCATTTCACGATTATTGACTATTGTCTGACCCATGCTTGGCGTTAAATAAGCCAGGGACGCTATTGCAAAAAAAGGCTGAGGTCTAGATAGAGCAAAATAGAAGAATTCGCGAAAAAGATTCTATCCAGGTAAAAAAAGAAATATGTGGGTAAGAGGTTGGCTGGATCAAAGCGATAGGAGCTACCATAGCTATACACGCTGCTACGTCAAGGGTGGGTATTCAACTTTCCCTAAAGGTTTAAGGGCTGTTACTGAAGAGTAGCCAAGGGACGTATTTCCACGTGACCAACCCCCGAGTGGGAAAGGCAAAGAAATTAGCGACGGTCGCGACTTACAAACAAATAAAAATGGACCGAGTCGTCCTTCCTAGAATTCAAAAAAAGGTACTTATAAAAATGTCACGAGAAAAGAAAAGGAACGACGTCAACCCCCGCGAGCATTCGTGGTGCCTCACCCTGCGATATTCAACCCTTATTTAAAAAAGGGGGGTAGGGCGAGAAGAAAATGCGAATTAATATCGGTTAAAAAGTTGGAAAACGTTGTCCCTCGCGAAAGGGTTGAAGGGATGGAGTCAACCCCCTACCCACCCGGCCGAGTCTCAAGAGAGTCGCGTGTCTACCGGCCATAGGAAGGGTTGCAACACGGACTGTAGAGTGAAAAGTAAACAGGGTAGCAAACCACCCCTTCCGTACTACCCTTCACGCCACGTGCACACTCAACCAACCCCTTCATACGCGTACGCACCTATTTACGTGCACATTTGACTCATCGAATGGACGCGGGTATGCGCGAGGCGCCCGAGTTTGCCGCCGATTATTAATGGCGCTAATTAATTGTAATTCACTGTTCCAGAGGGCAGTTGTCTCGCCTCCGATACATTTACCCGAGAACATTCGTGTCTGGATAGTACCGACTGTACCTACTGACTATTCGCACAGTACACTCGGTGATAAAATCTCGCACGTTCCTACAATCGAATTCGAATAAATCCATGAAATTCTGATTATTATCGGATTGAATATCGATAATCAACCGTCAATTACCCGAATAGATAGATCGATCAGGAAATTTGAAAATATTTCGACCTCTCCTTCGAATTCAGTATCCCAATCACGTCATTTTTTTATTTCGATTTTTTTCTTTTTTCGATTTTTTTTTTCTTTGACATCTGATATCCTATTGGCCAGACTGTAATCGCAAGGGACAGTCGTTAATTCCATCGAAATAATTCCCAGGGTAGGAAACGTCAAGTCGCGAACGGCAGTTTAGCCCAAAACTGTAAATTCGCATAGGTTTGCCGCTGTTACGGCTCCGTCCAAGGACTTTGCAAGGGGAATCCCCGAATCCCTGATAACCCATTTAGATACAACAGAGACACGGCCGACCGTTCCCATTGGACGGTTTCGGAAGTCAAACGGACATACGGACGAATGGACGAATCCAGGGATGGACGAGCACGCGACTGAGGTTACTCCACTATAACGGGTGGGTACCTGATGCGTAGAACTTAGAGGGGTTGCAGTGGAACGATGGCAATTCGAATCCGAGATAGCGTTAATGTACGTCGTAATCGTAAGTTCTGGACCACTGCGTTAAACTCGATTAGGTTTACGATCTTGGCCGGATCGTCAAATGTGCTTTACCGATTAGCAAATCAATTCCGAGAGTATCTTTTTTCCTAGCCCTAAGTCACCAATTTTCCTAAAAACGTTTTATTTTATTATTTCATTTTTTTTCTATTTCAGATATAAACGTTAAATTCTATAATAAGGACGGTATAACGTCGCACCTCAGACGGATGAGTTATAAGCATTCTAATCAGATGACATATAATGTACAGTGCACGAGTATCTACAACCGTGTTACGTAACCAGTATATATCTGGATTATGAAAGACGAATTGCTCTCATTGTCTCTAAATCAGTGACTTTACTCTCCGACGAGTACCTAGTGATAGTGACATTGTGATTTCTCTCATCCTGGTTACATTCTCCATGCTTATCCATAGTAGAGTGGAGTAGTTTGCAGTTGGAAGTTTGCAATGGTGGCAGAATACACATTTGCCTAGTGCTAGAATTCAGGGAGGGTAGTTTTAAAGGGTTGAGAGTAAACCATGACGAATAGTCAAGTATCTCGTTCAAATAGATATTTGATTCATTCGAGATCATTTATATAAAGATATAGATGAGTGGTAAAAATGAGAAAATAATTTTTTTCAATTTTATGGATTTCACGTAAAATGACCATTTTAGACAGATCCACCTCTGGCGCACGATAAAAGTAAACTGCAACGAGGTAAAGTGGTAAGAGAGCCGGCAGAGAGGAGAGACGCTGGCATATTTAAAGACGGTAAGAGATAAGCAGGAATTTCATTAGTGGTTCGAGATGAAGCAGCAGGTCCCCTCAGCATCCAGCATCGAATCATTCTCACCATGTTTCTACGGTATATATATATATCTTCGGCTCTCTTTACATCTCCCGTTTCATCTCTATCGCAAGCTCGAACCTTTGGGCTCTTCCTTTTCTTAATTCTCGTTAAACCAAAACAATTCGACTTTTAATTTTATTAACCCTACGCCCAGCCATATTAAAATGCCTAGCGAAGCCGTTTTCCGAGGCCCTGCTCGGCGCTTTAGGAACGATAAACCTTTGCTATTATAAGCGCCGACCTAATCCGGTCCCTTCGGGCCAATCTTTGCGGTTGATTAAATTCCCGGCAACAGAGAGACTCTAGGCCCTTTGGACTTGGGCCCTTCTAGAATTTGGCTTAGGGTAAAACGGCAATGCGAAATCTTCGGAATCTCCATAGAAATATGTGGTCCGTGGTCTATTACTGAATACACTTGTGGTACAAGGTGCTTGCGGTATACCGATATAGATATAGGACTGAGTGAATAATTAAATATAAACGTGGAAAAAGATGAAGATCAAAAGTCGATAAGAGCAAAGGTGTTATCATTAAAATATAATACCATTACGTTAAGGTAAATTTATTTTTTAAAAAATTTCGCCAAGTAACTTTTTTCTTAACATTTTTTACCTAATTCCCATTACGTTCTGGGTCGCCCCTGTCGGTTTGATTCGCGGTATCGCGAAGACGTCATATCCGCCACTTTTTATTACTTCGGCGTCCCGACGCTTAATGACCCTTTGAAGTCATAAGCTTCTGGCGAAAGTCTTCTTGATCGGTTTGCTTCGGCATTTCTCGTATCAGCTCCTCGGTAATAATCGAATCGCGATTCTTAATTCTTGTTCGATACGCGATCTTTGATCGCAGTATATATTGTCTTTAAGTTGTATGGTTATCGTAGGCAGCCTTCGGTCTTACCTTTTTTAGTATAAAGGAACGTTCACACAGGTACTGATAAATTGACTGTGTAATGGAGGTAACTAGACCAGGACGACGTATTACTGTAATTTTTTTGATTTAATAAATTAATTTTTTTAGTGCAAAATTCAGCTTCCTTTTAAACTTCTTTCCGTTTTCATTGTATCTGATCACGATGGAATTGACGTATTTCGTAAAGAAGATTACTTTTGTGTACAAGATAAAGGATATTTGTGCGTTTCGATCGATATACCGGAGACGCTGGAAAATTATAATAATATACCAGATGTTACCCTGGATTATATTAATTTTTGCGAGTACTAAAAATTAAATATTTTTTATCATTTTTTTAAAATTTTATTAGATACTAATTCCATGGTGGAGTTTCCATGGCCTGTCATGATCTAATAAGAATCGATAGGTAATCTATAACTTCATGCCATTGTTTCCTCCTTTACTTCCCGTGTGCTTTTATATCCCAGGACGAACCCAGTACTGGTCGGTGATCGATAACTGATTTTTCTTCGAGTTTCGAGTCTAGTCTAGCGTTACCAATACGTCAGGGATTCTGGTGGTATCGTAAACTTGTCACAGTTCCGTATCGATTTTCAAACTAAACAAAGCACAACCCCTTCAGCCGCAAGACGCGCAGCTGACTTGACTAAGATAACCACGTGTCTGGCTGAAATGATAAAATTCCCATTGGCGAGTCTAAGGGATGAAAACTTTGTTTCGTTTCTGTATCAGCCTATAAGCAAAGCAGAAAAAAAATTTTAAGATCGCATCCCTTAACACGTACATTCAGTCCAGATCCCCACGATTGACCACGAGCATCAACATACATAACACAATAAAGAATAAGATAGGGGTAGAAAAAAAATTAAAATAATAAAATAAATCATCATCCCTTAACCAAGTCATCGATAACTGTTAAAAAAGTCCCGATATCGATCCCCTAAAAAAGACACATCCCTATATATTTTTTATTTTCCCAAAACCTCCAAGAACAGCTTTTGGTAAAAAAACCGCGAGATTTCGATAGTCGTCATTAGCAATTCATCCCCTTCATCCCCCTCTGAAATCTCTGTCACAATAGGATCAGCTCGTCGAGGGTGGAATAAAAGTGGCTCGAGGGAGGACACGCTGCAGGATCTCGTATGAAAGGACATAACAGGCAGAGATAGGCGTACAAAGACGCGTAACACTGCGAGGATAAGAGAGAATAGTGGAGAACTGGGAAAGAGTCGAGATTGGGCGCTATCGTGGTTGGCCCCTGACGTTACGTAAGTAAGTAGCTAGGAAGGTAGGTAGGTACAGGGTTGGGTAGTTAAGTAGGTAGGTGGATGAATGCGTAGAGTTCGACCTAAGGGTTGGGAAGAAGTAGAAAAAGAAGGCAGGGGTTGAAAAAGGGGTAAAGGTAGAGTCACAAGGACGGCGTCTGCGTTGGATCGCGATTTGGAGGGAGAATTTCCGTATAAGGGAAAAAGGCATATACACAGTGTACGGAAGTGCGTTACGCTTGATATCTCAATGCCCGAGAGCCTGGACCAGGAGTTTGGACCAGCTCGAGAATTTAGCATAAATGAAATGGTTCAGCCAACGCAAATGAATATTAACCTGGACCTAGATAGCTAGGAGGGAATTGAGCTGGGTAAGGTGAGAAGACGTGAAGGTGGTAAGGTTGGTAGCAACTACCAGAGCTACCCATGTTTACCCGTGTATCAGGCTTACCCTGGGTCTCCACCCTCGAGGACGTTTCGTATCCGCCGGAAGGTCTCGCACGCGCCAGATGCCCAGCGTGGCCCAGGGCTGCTTTCGGGTAGGACCCGATTAACCCGTGTCGTCGCGTCTTACGATTCAAATGGATCCTCGAATTTGGTCGGCGTTGATAGAACTTGATCAATCGCCTTGCAACAGGGTAACGTGATAAAATTTGTTAGCTATGGAAAAACGTCGAAAGCTCTTGCCAAGGGTGGAGGAGACGATAGAACAGATGAATAAGGGAATATGAATAACGTGAATGTTGAATTGACATATTGAAAATTATATATACGGAGTAAATTAAGTGCGTCTAGCTGTGGGTACGGGATAGGGAATAAAAAAAATTAATTACTCATCCCACGGCCAATACTTTTTTTTTACCATTGAATTTGGTCATTCAGGAATTTATGCACTTTTTTTTTTTTTCGTTCCTCCGACTGCATCCCCGTGGCTTTGTTAGCGAGAAGCCGTTTCTCGATGAGGTCGAATTCGGGGGATGCGCCATTAACCGGATGAGGATGTCTGCACTCGAGCAGGAAGTGCGTCTCGAGATTCGTGGTGCATGCTTCGGAGAGTTCACCGATGACTGTGGAAGCTGTTAGTGGGAGAGAGATAGAGAGAGAGAGAGAGAGAGAGAGAGAGTGTCGGCGCGTCGCGTTATTGCGAGACGGAATGACCTCGGCAAATTACGGTCGGCGTTGAGCAAAAAAGAATAATTGCGTTTTAACGGCAGTATAAATATTCATAATCGCGTAATTAAAGTGCGCCGGGTGTGGGACGCCGCGCAAAGGCTACAGACCACCGAGAATACAACAACAGGGTGGTGGAGGTGGTGGAGGAGGAGAAGTAGGGGAAATAGCGGGTAAGGGGAGGAAAGGGGTATTAAAGTGGTGACTGCGAGAACGCTACCGAGCGAGGAGCAAATGTGATTCGCGAGACGCATAAACTAGTCGGTGCGCATGCGCGAGGGCGCGCTTTTCAAAAATCCTCTTTATTTGCCGATCGAAAGTGCAAATGCAATTTCCGTAGTACGTTCGGTTGTTACGGCGCTTTATTTGCTGGTTAATTTTGAAATATGCTTTTCGACGGTGGAAGGGGGGGTTATTCAATTTATGAATTTTTCAAAATCGTACCAGTACCGACAACGTGTAATTTGCCATTTACCTAATACACAAGCTATGTATAGCCTATACACAAGTTATCTATAGACATACGCATTGATCTGGGGAATGTGAATTTTTTTTTGGATCGTTCTAACAAATTAGAACACTCAAGTAAATAAAGCATCCGTGACCAAACGTGTGTATATATATATATATATATCGCGTCCAAGCGTTCCAATCCATAAAAGTCCCGTGGGAATAATTCTAGTAGGAATTGTCGCCAAAGCGCCATACAAGCACGGTAAGTAGTCTCGAGTATATATCGAATGATAAAAAAGAGGCAAGAGAGTAGAAAGAAAATGGATCGAGTGAGCGCGAAGAAAGAGAAAAAAAAAAGAGAGAAAAAGATAGCCGATTCCAGTCTACGTCGTAGAACGTTAAACGAGTCAGACTGATACATCGTGTACTACGTTATTCAGTGCAGGACAAAATGAGGATGGAAAAAAGGTGGTGGGCGGTGGGGGGGCGGCGGCGAGCGGGAAGGGGGGAAAGAGAGAACAAGAATAAAGAGGAACGCACAACAGCGACGGGCCGATGGGTGCAAGGTCATTTATGTTTGATTTAAATTGCCCAATTTGGCAGCGCTCTGACGCAATATACCAACGCATTTATATCGCGCGCGATACAAACTCGACCATTTTTCGAGCAATAACAACTTCAATTTGGCAGTGCGCGACTGACTTACGTTCCTCGTGGTAGATTATTTTTTTCCGTCCTGCCCCTCTCACCCTTCATCGTATTTCACCGGTTCCATAATTTTTTTGCAACCCCCCCCCCCCACCCTCCCTTGCCGGTTCGCTTCCACCCGCACCAACTCCCCTGCCCCAGCCACCCCCCTTGACGGTCGTTGAAAATTCAAACGATACGTCGATTTGGCAACACGCGAACGGAACGAAAATTTGCTTTATTACCTTGTACACCCAGTAAAACGTATAACGGTGTGTACGTATTATGGCCGTATCGTGTTCCACGTACGCGTTGTATTACCTAACTGGAAAGATTTCCGTCGGTAAGGTAGAAAAATGGCAAAGCTCAGGATGAAAATTCAAAATCAGCCTCGGTATATCGTTACTCAAGATACGATCGTGGGTATCTTTTTTCGAAATAAAAAAAAAATTTTGATAAACTAAAAATGGCGCTGACTCGCGTCAGGACAGATTACGAGCGTTTGTAGGTACTTGGTGATATAGTGGCTTCACTAGGCTGGTCGGCTGCATACGTATAGGGTGCATTGCCAGAGCCGTAAATATGCATGCGGACTGCAGATACTGTGTGCAACAGCGTGCAGCAGTGTGCAACAGCGTGCAACCCAGTGGCATACGTTGCCGTTAGGATGCAGGTTGGCCGAGAGGGTGGAAAGGGGGCAGGGGTAGCGGGATGCCGGGTTCAGTGAATAGGACGAGGGCAAGTTGGTAGACGTGGACGAGGACTGCACTTGTGGTGCATTCTGGGCGCTTGTATGCACAACCCGTGCCCGAGAAGTGCTTCTCACGGCACTTCTGGCCCTGGGCTACGTTTGCTGTACGATATTAATAACCCGTAGTACGTTACAGTGTTCTGCTGGCTTTTTCTCGTTATTCATGGGAAACCATAATTACATCGATCGATCGAGATCGTAAGTCAGAGAACGCCGATCGGTCGAAGTGTCAGCGTAGCACGAAAGTCATATCGACGTAAGCAAGTCCAGGAGAGATTCAGGGTCTTTGTCGTGCTTAAAAAAATTTCACCATAGAAAATGCCGTACAAGAGATAGGTAACGACAACGTCAGTGGGGGAGCGCTACCGAGAAACAATGAAAGCTAAAACAGGAGAGGAACGAAAATGCGTAAACGAAGAAGAAGAAGAGGAATGAGGATAAGAATTGGCATTATAGAATAAATGCGGACGTCTGCGAATGGCGGCGCGCGACGGCGTCTTCGTTTTATCGCGCGGCGCGCTTAATGAATTCAAAAGCATGTTAACGCCGCCGCCAAAGAGCCTCGTGAATATTCAACGCGGCGACGTAAACTTCGAGCAGTTATTTTTAATTGCAGTTTTTTCTTTTCCGGTTGCGACGCCAATTTTTACCTAGTACCTAACCCCCTCCTGCTTCTTTTCGCTTGTCCATCCAACTGACTTGGTAGGACAGATCGGCGCTACCCGTGTCCATCTATCGGTACAGATAGCTAACTAATATCTAAGATCCTCGATCGACTCGCTTAGCGTTACTGCAACCCGTTCCCCGCCATTTTCAAAAATCGTATGGGACTCCGGCAACGTTTGGTGGACGTTGGAAATTTTCAAAAAAAAAAAAGACAAACCCTCTAACACGAAAAGCATTTTTTAATTCTATCTATTTGTCACGGCACCGCGTATCAAGCCACTGAAATTCAGCTGGAAATCAGTCCCAGTATTGGCTAAGCTATTTGGATCCGAATGCAAATACACATGTGGTCAACCATAGGCTGTGTATATATATATATATACACACACGTATATTAACCAATTTGACCGTATTATATAATACTGACCCTCTACATGTCCACGTGCTCATACAACGTATTGTATACCATATATAATACGAGGGTCCCACTACACAGTGAGTACATGCTGGATGCCAATATATACATATATATACCAGAGTATATTATGAGTATATATATACATATGTTCAGTAGAATAAGAATATCTTCAGACGTATTGACGAAACGCCGCCCGAGGCGATTTCGCCGTCACGTTAGATAGTCGAGGGCTGCCACGATCTAAGGGTAGAAAGGGTGAATGAAGGATCGGTTGGGGCGAAAGAAAAAAAATAAAAAAAAGATAGCCGAGTCTGTTCTCGTGTTCCCGATAATTACCCTGAACATTGACGAACGAGAACCGATCAGCGTTACCGTGCAGCAGGTACCAAGGAACCTTTAAGGGCGTGCCTTGAATCCACTACTTTCGCTAACCGATACCAATTTTCATGCCATCCAGCAACCGGCCGCTTTACATATGTAAATTTGCCTCGAGGATATCTGTACTTATTTATAGGCAACTGCACCCCTGAATCAGTCCGACTATCGTCGTATAATGGACGGCTGAGTATGAAACGACCTTATCCACTGAAAGGGATGCGTTGTCAATATACATACATACACGTGTATGTATAAGATTGGTATGCCGTAGCAATGATTTCTAGAATCTGTCAGGAACTGGTTACGAACCGGTAATTACCAAAGGACACGCGATCCCTTTGATCAAATAATTTTAACCAGTCCCCCAGGACGTTTCTTACCAGATGGATGATCCTGATGAAGTAGCTACTCCTTTCAACAAGAATTCGCATAAGTTCTTGGCCGACAAGTTTTGGTAGAACGTATGTACTAGGGGGATGAACAATTTGTGTAATATATATATATATATAATAGATTACTATTATTTTTATTTTTATATAGGAATGACCTTTGACCCTGATCCCTATTCATTGTCCCATGACCAGTCGATCGGGTCTGAATAATAAAACTTTCAAGTTCACCCCTCGTGTGGTCAGCCATCGTGTAGCCACCCTTACGATAAAAGCTCCTGTTCCATGTGACGTAATGCATTGCGACATGCTTACAGAGTCCCACCTTACTATAGTGTGACAACTGCACGGTCGAGCAAGGTATAGGATACGTAGCTTCATCGGCATGAATGTAGGAACAAGCCAGAGGCGACGATTGTCAACCGATGCGCAACTTCGGGTCTTACCTTGATAGCGTACGCGTTACGTAACGTCGGAAAACAGCAGTGAGTTTTGAAAATATCCAAAGGGGATGAATGTAACGGAAAGCCAGCGATAAAAGGCCTGCGGCCGTGGTATCGTGCTGGTACGAGTCGGGAATTTTTTTTTATTTATTTGCAAGGATCGTCAGAAACCCGTTCTAAGGGTACGACGACGTACACGTGGATCGAGTCTGGTACATCCGGTACGTCGATTACGGTATCTCGAAGATCGGCGTTAGATTATTTTTTTGGCGTGCCGAGGAAAATAATAATAATAAAGTGATAAAGAAATGGAAAATCAGTTCGGACGAAAAGTGGCAGACTGTCGGAGATTCGACTGGCAATATTAAAACGGATGACTCGATAGCTCTTGAAAAAGGGGTCGCGGGGAGAGAGGAGAGGGGGCGGCTGGGTTGGTTGGGCAAAGATGAAGATCCACGTGGAGGCACGCAGAAAAACGTGTCTGGATGTGGTAGGGGATGGAATGAAGCTACGATAGTAAAGGAGCCTTTGTGAAGGGTGGGAGAAAAATAAGAGGAGAGAGAGAGAGGGTGGACGAGGTAGACTTGAGTTGGGATGCTGATAAATGCCGGTCAGATCTCATCGAAGATACGAACAGGAATTTCTTTTTCTTTTTCATCTCGTTCTCATCCTTATTCTCATTCCGTTTCACACTTTCCATTGGAGCTTACGCTGCATTGGCCCTCTCTCTCTCTCTCTCTCTCTCTCTCTCTCTCTCTCGCTCTCTTTTTCTCTCTCTCTCTCGCTCTCTCTGTCTATCTTCCTCCATCTCACCCTAAACACCCTAAAATCCGTCTCGTGTTATCGCATCGTTCCGCCCTGGCGAATTTCGTTTGCTCTCGTCTCGTTCCATAAGATCCAGTGAAATTCCATCTTCGTTCTGGCCGTATACCCATTGTTTGACTTACTTGCGGATAAATGATCCCACATTACACGTACGTACATAGGCGAGACCCGAGCCAATCGTGGATTTGGCACTACGCTTCGTTTCATCCCTCTTGACTCTTTTCGTTATGCATCTTCTTCCAGCCCTCCGTTACTTCGCTGCAAAATGAAAAGCACAAGGGATCGTGCGCGCGACGGACTCGACGAAGCAAACGATTCCTTTTTTCGTGACTCGCGTGACGTCCCGACGGGCGATTCGTTCTTAAGGGTGAAATTCGTTACGGAACGTCACGACGTTACGGACAGATAAAAATAGCGTTGGGGGTCAGTGAGGGATATGGAAAAAAATTCTTCGTGACCAAACCACCTGTACCGGCTGGTCCATACCCTTTAAAAGAAATTCATCCACCTCGCCTGAAAGCAGGCAGCGAACAACAAGCGTCTATTTTTATTTTTTCCTCTCTCGACTGTTTGCCTCTTGGGATACGCAAATATTTGCCCAACCGCGAGGCATTCCCGTATTATACATTAACCGCACATAACTCAGAAAGCATAGTTACGACGGGGAAAAGAAAAAACGCCAGTCCCAAGTGACGCAACAACGTCCGTAATAGCTGAAACGGCGATAGAGCGTATAAAAGTAAATGAAATGATCATCTTAATCACGGGATGAAACAAATAGAGAAACAAAGACGAATATCGCTAAGGGATGTTGCGATCGGTCCGGCAGATCAGCGCCTGGACCAGGGACCCGTTCTTGCGGGTTAAATAACAATGGCAGTAGTAGTAGACAGTACAGGGCAGACGGGGTTCGTGTCCAGGTATTATATCGAGGCATCCACCCAGTAGTTCAGCTCTATAACTATTAACAGCCCAGGTTGCATGCCCAGCATCCCCAGCATCCCGACAGCCCCAGCACCCCCTAATAATTTAATCGCTTTAGCGTCTGTGTTTTCACGCGCAAAGTAGGATTTACTGTAATGGCTCTCTGCTACCAGCCCAGCCCTAGCAATCCAACCATTTTACACCGCGCCCCTTCTGATCCAGCATCCTACCCCGACTGCCACGGGATGAAGTTGATCCGTACCATAGACAAGAGAAATCGGATTCCTTCAGTAAAATCGAGACAGCTGGTGACGTCTAGGGAGTTCTTAACGTCCGGATACTTTCGAGTATACTCCGAGTGGATAAACCCCTTGCTTGGTCAGACAAATAATTTTTTACTCTGGCTGTCTGACCCCGTACCGACTGTATCCACTGGCCGCCCTCGCACCCGTGTCCAAACCGGATGGATACACGTAAGCGTAATTCGATAAATCACGGCTGATACTCATCGACCGATCGGCTATTATCCTCGGTGCACTGATAAGCATCGATAATTCGAACCTGTCGACTAGGTGGAACCTCCTCTATGGTCAAGAGGAACGCACGACCTGATCGTGTACGATTATACAGCCGTATACTAAACAAACTGGTATACGATTAAAGTTGTATTTTCCTGCTGGAAATTAATATGTTAAATAACAGACTGGGAAACGTGTTGAATTCAAAGGAAAGGACTGTGGGGATGGAGGTGGCGGCTGAAAGCACTTTATAGCACGTGTAATGTACACTACGTACGTGTAAGGATATAATAATAATTAATACACGATAAAAGCACGGTATCCACCCTACGTCATTAGCGGAACAGTGTTAGAAAATTGTGTAAAAACCAGTTTTTTTAATAATACCTTTTTGTCGTACCATACTACATGTGGGATACCTAACTTGTGGATTTGCGACAATGGCACGGCTCCAGAATGGAGTTGCTTACGAAACGGAGATAAAAGTCGAATAACAGAAAGCAACAGTGAGCAACACCTTGTAAAGTCAGACCCACGAGATAGGGAGAATAGCCGCGTGTAATAACGCTAACAGTAACACTAACCGTTACCGCTAAGTATAGAGTGCGTCCAGACTGTCTGACCAGTACGTACCGTACCTACTAGCGCGAGTAACGTAACGCGGGGATCCCCCGTACGGTAATGACCGTAAAGCAGGGTCCAAATAGAAAAATAATAAAAGAAACGAGAGAGTGAACTCACTGTCGCTAGATAGAATCCTAAAGGCACGTACACAGTAGCAGGGATATAAACCCAGCTGATGGGCACGTCCACAGTGAAATTTAACGATCGAAATTGTTGTCGCGTAATGCGGACTTTATTGTCGACTGGCGTACGACGGCACGCGGTATCGAAAAGGGTGGTTGAAAAATGATGTAAAAAAAGATACAGGCAGGGGTAGAAAAAAAAGAGGGAAATATCGGGAAAAAAAATATACCCCTCCTCGCGAACGAGATATGGTGCGTATTACAGGGGGGAGACCAGAAGAAAAAAAATAATGAAAACGAGCCCCGAGCTTTGGAGGTCTCTCGAATATTTACCAGCTTTGCGACGGCACGCTCCCTAACGAAAATATACATATATATACAGGCTGTGTATTGTGTGTTTGTTCCTATATGAATTGTATATATAGATATACAGCTTGTGTTCTCACTCAAAGGCTCGTAGGACCGCGGACGGGACTCGGCTACCTTTGGTTTTTTACCCCTCTTGGGGGGGTAAAAAATAAAAAAATTGTTTAACCCCCTTCCATATATAACCCTCCCATCCGTATTCGGTATAATGAATTTGTGCGTTGCAGCGACTAATACGCGACGATCCATAAGCCCCGGCTTTCCCCTGGCGTAACGGTCAGTTCATCGAGCCCATTAAAAAGCTCCCCGTTAAATCTATCGGATTAATTATCTCGTCGGCTGACCGCGAAAGCACGAGCACTCGATTCGAGTACTGCGCACACTCGGTACTTGCTCGCGCTTCGTTAGAAGAAGAAAAAAAATTGGAGATGAAATCTGCAGTAAGAATGAAATTTGGTGAATTAATTTTTGAAAATTTTTAATAGGATTAATAAAATTCGTTTCTTTTTTAATAATAAAATAATTTCACAAGGCAAGGGTTGATTTTGAATATTTCCATGTAACGATACCGGGCGCATTGTTATTGGCGAAATTTTTGTACTAATTTTGAAAATTAGGAAATACATTTTTACGCGACTTTTTAGTCGAAAGGTAACAAGGGAGGGGAAATATTATTTTTATGAAATTATTTCATCTTCAATTCTCCTGTCTATGTATGGGTTTGCGTAAGATTGATTTCGACGGGATTTTCCGCATATCCCTAAGGTTTCTTCTTCCCTTTATTCGTTTCTTTATACAGGGTGTCCCGATGTGAAACAAAGCATGTTCACCCTTGGGAGTAAACGTAGGTCCGAACGAGGGTAGACAGCAGTAAGCCGTTCGCGTGACTCTGGCTGTCAGTCAGTTTCGTGGTGAGCTAAAACCATGCTATATATATATAATTCTTCAATACTTTAGGCTCTATAGCGTTCCCTTTCCGATTTTCCCAATTTTCCACCTTTTCCTTCAATTTCTCGCTTCCCCCATCCCCCACCCACCCATATAGCATCGAAACAGGAAAAATAAGCTTTCACGAGCCATGGGAAACTTTCTTTCAAAGTAAAGGGTTGTAATCGTAAAGTCGCTCTTCGCAACGTGCGCAAAAAAATTTCAAAAAAAGGGCGAAAAAAACAACACCCCAAAATAATTCCATTATTTTCTGATCGTCACAAACTTATATTCTATAAAATATCAACGATTCATTTCATTCTTTTTTTTCCGTAAATACGTAAAAATCTTACCTTCGCGCAATCGGGATCTCGTTGCTCCTCAGGATATTCGTGCAGGTTGCAAATAACACGCGACCAACTTTCCTCCGATTTCACCAGGATCTTCGTATCAATAGTCTCTCGCGTAAAATCTCCAGTGAATATTTGTCTTTTTTTTTTCCTCGGAGATAAGCACTCGCGTACAACCGTAAATCACGAATTGACAAAGTATCCTAATCGAAACACGATACAGTAATAGTCCGTGGGTTATCAATCGATAACAATGATAACCGATAATCGTAGAGTTCACTGTCTAATTAATGACAAATCGCATGACACCAAGCAACATGCGCGTAGAATACAACGCGTACAGGCCACGTGTAACCGTCACGAAAAATTACATACGCAACTGATAACACGTATGTCGTCACTGATCTGAAAATATTACCAAACAATTGACGCACTCCGATATCGCCAAGATCGTCCGAGCGCAGCTCGTTATTTCTTCGCAAATGAATTGAACGATTTAAAAAAAAAATTTCGAAACCACCCTCGTGTTCGTCAAGGTCTAATACAATGTACACATATGTGCAAAACGTATAGAGAGATCCGAAATATTTTTCCCAGACGCAGCCTCCAGCCAAGAATATACCAAAAAAACAATATGGAAAATGAAAATAACAAAAAAAGTTTACACAATACAGATGAAGTGAAAATAAAAAAATTTCGCGTACAGTACCCGTAAAAAACCTGCATAAGATAAAAAACCAATGAAGAAGATGCTTTCCGGAAAGAAAGTCAAATCCCTCTCTCTCTCTCACTGTTACCCAAAGATAAGCACAAGGTTACGTATTACGTTGCGTAAGGTCAAAATGATAGTGGATACCGTTTGGAGCACAATGGTCTGCGCGGACACTAAGCATAGGAGAGGAGAACGAGTGATTCCTGTACGAAGCTTATAGAATTTGCTGATCGCTATATATATATATAAATTCAAAAAATTTCATTGAAAAATTTGGAAATTATTCAAAGAAATTTTAGAAAATTTTTTTCCTTCAATCTCGCACAGAACAGTCGACAGTCGGTGTCGCGATAGTCTCGAAATTTTTTTATCTCCACCTCCTCCTCCCCCTCCTCGAAATTCGATCAGCAGTTACGATCGGCCGTCACGATTGCGTTGTATTTTCGTGTATGACGTCAGAGTACTCGAGTGAAAAAATCAACAACCGAACGGACGACCGCGTTGGCGACTTCTGAGCCAATTGATTGGACCAGCGTCTTCGGCGCGATTAGTTTACGGGGAGAGGTGGCAGTGCGTAATGTATATATGTTCGTATGTGATATATAAGTAAATAAGTAAGTAAAGCCTTAGCACGAACGAAGGGAAAGCTATCAAAGCTATCAGCGGAGTGTCGACCGGCTAGCTTGCAGCTCAGGCGACTGGCGGGTGGCGAGTGGAGACTGAGCTGAGCTCACTTCACTTCGCTCTCTCGCTCTCTCGCTCTCTCCTTGCCTCCCTCCGGTCCCTTTCTACTTCCCCTATCCCTCCCCTACGATCCTCCACCACATTGCCCCTCTCTACTTGAATCCGACCAACTTCCCCTCTCTGTCCCTCTTTACCTTGGCACCTCCTTTCCTTCTCTACTGGTCCTTCTTTATTTCTACCTCTTCCCTCTTTGTCTTGCTCTTTACCCATCCTGATCTCTTGTCTCTCTCTCTCTCCCTCTCTGGCTTATACTCCTTGGCTGCTGAAGGCTGAGAGAGTGAAAGCCAGAAGAAGATCTTGCTGAGGGAGGGGGATGCTTCAGGGGGTAGGGGGTGGCTCCTGAGCTACTGGAGGGACCAAAGACTTGGAGAGGTTCAACACGTGCAGTCATGGGAATCTTATGGGAATCATTAAGAGTCAGTTTTATTTATTCGATAGGTCGGAATCTGGGGTAGGATATGTGACCTCTCGATAAGGTCAAGGTGATTTTATACTTTCTTTTTATAGCGATTTTTAAACTTTTTGCTCATCGTGAGTTACGTGGTTTCTGGATTTAAGAAAATTATCAATTTTGACATTTTTTATGGGGACGATTTTTTCACTTTTTTTTTTTGTATACGTTGTTACGATATTTCTAGGGGGTGCGTGACTTTTTGAGTAGAAATTTCACCATGTGAAATTATCGTGCAGTGATCCGTCTCGTGATTAAAATTTTTACCGGGATTACATCCGAATTATATGGGTCTGACTTTTTCTCTCTTTTTCTGGAAACTTGGGTAAATTGCCGTTTTCAAGAACGGCTCGTTTCCCCATGAAGGTAAATTCCATGGGAAGATACCAAGAGGGATGCTACACCGTGGAAAATACGTTCGTATTTCATGAAAACTTTTTAACTTGTTTCACGAACTTTGCACGGATCGAACATTCGACATAGATTAGTCGACTCTCCCTTTTATTACTTATGACATTTCAACGAACGGTTACCCAACTCCTGCGTGGTAGGAAAGAAGGGTGGTCCCTTAAAGAGGGTAGAAAGAGTCTAAGGGGTAGGAAAAAAAAATAGAGAGAGACCAAAAGGAAGAGAGCGAGAGAGAGAGAGAGAGAGAGAGAGAGAGAGAGGGAGATAGGGGAAAAAAGAGGGATAAAAAAAAGAAAGAATAAGAGAAAGCAGGAAGGACGGCGGTTGGAATTCCTTTACGCTCAGGTCGAGGGTCACGTAAGTTAACCACCCCATGGGACTTCCGGAACCACCCCCATGAAATCATTCCTATTCTAACGGCGAAACAATCAAAATAATATCTCATTTCTCGACCGACCCACAGAGACCTGGTCGACCTAGCCAATCTACGCTTTCAAAGGGGATGAAAAGAATGAACCAATTAGTACCTGCGCTTAACGCAGATATATTTTTTCTCTTTTTAAGAAAATCCAGGTAAATTTGGCACGTGGCTAGATTCATACGTTTGACAACTGTACGGCTTGTTATTACCCTGCTTTGGTTCCGTTATCGTGAAAAGAAAAAAAAAATTGCAAAAATACAATAAAAATTACATAGTAATATTGACACTGGAAAGGAACCTTGCTGTGTACATGTGTACGATAATTAAAAAATAACAACCCCCTGAAAATTGCATAAATAATTATAGCATAAAGCATAAGGCAATTAGTCGCATGAAATATATCGGTAATCCCAAGAACTACGCCAAAGCACGCTAGGCAAATAAATTCGCAGCTAAGAAATTGCAATGTATTCGTCAGTCAGCAGTAGCTGCTATGCAAATAAAAAATTTAATATGGCAATTATTTTATATATATATACATATACAAGATTTAAGTCTGTGAAGTTTTAGTTGATCGAAGCTGAAAAATTATGAAAATAAAAATGGCCAAAGAAAATTTATGAAAATGACATGGCTCGAGTCTTAAACGTACATAACCAATCGAATTGCACTTGGGAAAATCAAAATCGCGAAATAATTGTACCGAGTGAATGGCCCTTGGTTTTTAATTGTGTTCGTTAGTTGGAAATAGCGTGCAGTAACGTGGGCCATTATCAAAGCTCAAACGTTCGAGTGGATTGGAGCTCTTCAGGTACCCAGTCGCCACTAGGACTATGTAGTACCTAGAGGAGGTACGTACCTACGTTAAACTGCCAGAACTCTGGGAACACTATAGATGAGTGAACTCGGTTCGAACAAGGCTGCACAGGTACACCAACTGGATGCAGCCTCATTTTCAAATTGTCCAGTAAAGTACACAAGCGTTAGATCGTTAGGAAAATTAAAAAATCCTAAAAAATTACTCCTCAAATTTTCACTATAAAATTCCGAAATTAAGATTTTTTTTGGAAATTTTCTAAAGTTAGATATTTTGGATATAAAACTTTGCTGCCAATACTATTGACCCGGTGTTCATTTTGTTCAGTAATTTTGTCGGTAAAATCCCACGTCATTGGTGAAATGAAAAAGTTACTAGGCCTCTAATCTACTTTATCGACCGTGTCATTGTCATTCTTTAATTCCTTAATAATCCGCTAATACGCACTACCTGGCGTGCGCGTATTATCGATATTCGAAGCCTGTTGCCGTGTTCACACTATACAGGTTTCTCATAAATACATAACCGCGTGGATACGAAACTAACGTAATGATTATCAGAATTGCAAAGATCGATAGATGAACGATCGATAAATTAATATCTGATGGTAATTCGTTAATATTAATCCTGATTCCGGTATACGAACGTCATGAAATTATAGGTTATGTATATCGCGCGAAATGCCTACTCGTTAATCAAAGACTTATAAATTTCATTAATCCATTATAATGATCCTGTAAAACCATACAATAATCATGTGGGAGATACAGAGATACGAAATTTAATAATTTTTTTTATTTCAATCAATCTAGTTTCAGATCGAGCGACAATGAATTATCTAGATTAACGATTTTCATTCGTGTAAATTTCTGAACTACCCGACAAACGACATCGAATTTTCTACTATCTACCGTTAAAACTCACTGCGTAAATGACCAAAGCGAAGCTTGCAAAGCGAAGTACAGTCCACGTTAATCTGGTAGAAACTTAAATGAAAATGCGAAGAAAGAAGCGCTGCGAGAAATTGAGAATGAAGCAGTGCGTGACGCGTCGTATAAGAACTGACAGCCAAAAACAAAGGAATTTCAACCGTTGCCTGGGAAACCGTGAGAATGTAAAAAAAGCGTATACACGTATAGCAGAAAAAAAAAACAACAAAAACTCAGATCGCTAAAATTATTTTAAAAAAATCTAAAATAAAGGACATTTAATAATAAACAAAAACTCTTAAATCTTACTTTTTTACAAACATTTTTACCAATAAAAAAAAAATGCCAGATTTAGCCGTCGACAAGAAAAAATAAAATTTGATTTCCAAAGTCAAAATTCAGCGGATACAAAAACAATAAACGGATGCTGCACTCTTATAATGTATAAAAGAAACATTTTTACCAATAAAAAAAATGCCAGATTTAGCCGTCGACAAGAAAAAATAAAATTTGATTTCCAAAGTCAAAATTCAGCGGATACAAA
>JAYRCB010000364.1:396604-430667 GCA_036026315.1 Trachelus stipa
AACAATAAACGGATGCTGCACTCTTATAATGTATAAAAGAAACTTTCTTTGCGTGCAATTCCACGTAACGCATAAAAGTGCAAATAGTTTGCAAAGGTAACGGATACCGTCTCGCCCTTAAAAAGCAGTGCTGGTTAAACGGTCGGTAAGAACGAACACGATATAGATCGAATAGAAGGCGGCAGCAATTATCAGAAGTTGAGCGCAGCTGATTCGAGTTTAATCGACTTTCTACAGTTACACTTTGTAGCATCGGAACACGGGGAGCCCGTCATAACAGTGGAACGGTTTAATTAGGAAGTTCCAGTGAAATAGCAGCCAGCCATCGCGCCATAAAGTTTCTTCCCCCGGTTGTTGCAGCGAGAGCCAAGTATTTCATGTTAACCTCGACTCTGGCAGTGCCGGTGCCGCCGCGACGTCGTGCCGACGTCCCGGCCGGTGCACGTTGCGCACTCGGATGTACCTGAACCACGCGCGGTTTAATAAGCAAAGTTTTAAGGAGCACCTTGGTAGCCAGGGTGCAGTTTCGTCTACCATTTCAAGGTCAGCCGCGCGTTCAACCCTTTTTCTATATAACCATGATAAAGAAGAATTCGGATGACGTCACATCGAATTATCGATAAGGTTCCCATGGCTACGTATATATATACGACCATTACTGTAGGATTAATATAAAAAATTGTTTAATTAAAAATAAACTTAAAAAAATCTTTTTTTACCTGGAATTTCAAATTTGAATGAATTTTTCGACACGTCCATTTCGACACTATCGAATCTCGACTGTTCAAACATAGCTGTCGCGATAGGAGATATCGAAATTTTCAAATGATACTGATTTATTTACAGTAATTTAATATATAGACACAGTGAGCCAACATTGCGTTGGTCGATAAACAAATTGCGATGGGATCCACCCCCCACCAACCCTTACGCTTTATTTTAATTAAATTCAATTTAAATTAACCTAATTTTGTTTTACCTAATTCGATTTAATTTAATGGCCTCTCGGAATGGCAAACGACATGTTGCCAAGTGGAGATGCTGTCGTTAGTCGCATAGGTGCCGAGCAGTGGACCAGTGGGTGACGTCATAATATTTAAAAATTGATTAAATTCCTTCAGCAGGTATATCTATAGATATATATATTTTTTATCAATAAAATACTATTGCTATCGTAACCCCCCCCCCCCTCCCAACCCACTTAGCAATGAGTATCGATAATTTTAATATTTTACAGACATCTTCGAATACGCTCCATTTCGTAATGCGTTACAGTTGGCAGCACTGAAATTGGTAAATTCTCTTGGGTGTCGAATAAGGGCAGAAGTGAGTTCGCTTGGTGGAAAATGAGAACGATGAGGAAAAAAGGGCCTGGAGATACCAGGAGAAACGGCCAGTTTGTCGTCGGACATTTCCTCAAAGAGGCTCCAGAACGTTCGGATCCTCGTCATTGGCGTAGCCGTAACGAAATTAGCGTTCCAATTTCTATCAGCGTTTCGTTTGCATGACTACGTCTGCCTTCTATTATCGGCAAGAATGATTAAGGTCACGACAGTAATGCTGGGCAACGACAAGGAAATTTCATTCTTTCTCCTGCCCGATAATCGAAGGAGCGGAAGAACATTATTTCGAAAAGGGGATTGAAGGTTCGATAAGACATTTTGAGCTAGTACGGTAATCAGTGGAAAAAAAAATATTGAATTTTCAAAATAAAATATTTCTATAACACACTGCGTTAAATGGACGCAATCCTAAGGGATGATCGTGTCTCCATTGAAATTAGTCATAAGACAAAATTAGCTTGAATAGTCTGTAATAAATTATTTTTATACGATACTGTACTGTGTTACGCTTTTGTATAGCTATGGTTTATTTTAATAACTTACCTGGATACAATATTTTTTTTTTATGTATACCACAGAAAGATACAGAAAATCTCATTTTCAAGCATAAACCGCTGGATTTTGTGTTCCATAAAGTGACCGATAAAATTTGCCTCTTTATGGAAAAAAGAAAATGGAATCGTAGATATATCTCATTAGCTGTAACTTCTCGTAACGTTATCATCCCCTGTCTACGTCAATACGTACCAGAACTAACTGTAGGCGTTTCGAAAATAATTTCTCGTTATAAATACATAAATACATAAGCGCATAGGATCGAACCCTCTGATACAGAATAACATAGGATTTCGATTTACACGTACAGCTACTTTATTCAATGGTTCCTGCCCACTCGATATCCCGGATTTACGTGTAAATAGAAAGAAGCGCCGTTTAGACAGAAAAAATGAGAATGGAAGAACCAAAATGTGATATGGATAGGAAACAAAAAAAAAAATAAAATCGGAAAAAACGAAATGTTTGACAATACCAAAATGAACTGTAGGCGTGGACCCTCGACCTTGAAAAAGGATAGAGATATTCATCGGCGCCCTATCTTTTTCTCTTTGACTCTCTTTTTTTTCCTGGATTGGATAATTCAAGGCGAGATATTCGTAAGGGTAGTTTATCGTACACGGGGGAGGATAAAGCTCAAGGTAAGCAAGCTTTATTGCCGCGCAGCGATAACCCAGCTCTTTTCTTCGTCCTGTACAAATATAAAGCGATACTGGCGAGTGTATGTAAATACAGAGAATTTAGCAAAAAAGAAAGATTAGAGGGTGAAAAAAATGGTAAAAACTCGAATTCATAGTTTTCACTGTATCCGGTGTATTCGCGTGTCGGTGATTTAGAGATTTGGAATTTTACGTAATGCACTCGGATAGCCAACGTTGTTCGTTCGATGCGATGTATTTTTATTAAATCGACAAAAACGAGCATCGTACGGCTCAAAGACGGCAGATTTATTTTACATTGATTTCTCGTTCCTATACGGTCGCATGGAAAATTTACACTGGTAAATCGCAGTGAAAGTTACTGTAGTGATATCGTGAAAATTTGATAAAAAAATTTAATTAATCAATGGTAATTGGTAAAAATTTTTTTTGGAATTCTCATTGATTGTCTATGTGCATAGCGAATACACAGCTATTTGTACATACGTATATCCAGTATATACGATTCATGTACGGTCAGGGCTGGTGAGCATCCTCGCTAAATTCTATCCCATGAAAGCGCCAGTCGTAAAAGCACGAGCCCCTCCGAATTGACGAGGCTGCAGCCACGTCTGACGGAATACAAATTGATCGCGAAATAATTCATGAAGCCGCGAAATGGCCCATCCAATAAGGACCCTCGGAATTACCGGTCAAATTGTCCCGAAAAACATGGAACACTCGTCCAGAAACGGGGAAAAATAATTCATGAAAGGGGTGGATATCTCAGGGTTGTATTGGTGAGATGGGGAAGTGGTAGCAAACCGTTAAGCTTCGAACCACCTACCGCTTCTTGCCATTTTTTTTTCAGCTCAAAACCCTTCCTCCCCGGAGTTGTCCGTTGGGTTCATATATTTTAACTGTACCCAGGGGCCAGAAAATTTTCAACCCTTACAACCTCACGACCCTGTACAGTGGCTCCCTGACATCCGCAAAGGTTCACCTCGTATGTACGTATTACGGTACCAGCCGAGAGGTTTCATTTTCACGCCGTAAAAATGATGGAGTAATAATTTTTTTTAATACCCCTCCTACCCCTAACAAACTACGAGGACTTTGACGCTCGAGGGTGGTTTTTAGGTAGAAACGACTCGGCCGACGTTCCTGGCGTCATCGGCGCTTGCTGAGTGGACAATTATTAGGTACTTAACTTTTGAGCCTTGCAATTCTTTGTGCACTTCTTCAACCCTTAATATATCTCCCTCTCTCTCTCTCTCTCTCTCTCTCTCTCTCTCTCTCTCTCCCTCTCTCCCCCCGTCCCTCTCTCTCTCTCTCTCTCTCTCACGATTCATCCACGTCCTTCTCTATCCCTGTCATTTCAGCCCTGACTTCTTCTCTCTGTCCCATGCGACCTCTCACGTTCACGGTGGTGCAAGCTCGCGTCTTCCGAATCTCTTCACGTACCTACGAGGTACCTAGCTCGATGGACCATCCCAGATTCACGATCTCCTCACCAAGTGCTGCCACCTCTCGAGAATCCCTTTCTTTCGGATACTTCAACTCCGAGGCGTCTAAAGTCGTAGAGAAAAAAATACCATCCCTGACAAAAACAAATTGTGAAAGGTCAAAGACGATATTTCGGGGCCGATACCCTCGTGAAATTCGTCAATTTCTAGGGATACGAAATTATATATTTTTAGATTTTTTTAAATTTCGATACTTTCATAAGGATCAATATGTAATTTAAGTTATATACCTTTATGAATTAAACTATTACCTTACTGCTTACCACGTTGGCTGGCCTATTGGCCGCGTCTCTGGTTCTCGCTCTTGTGGGTACGGATCGAAGGCACAGGCGTCCGCGCGGCGCCGGTATCCGACGTCGCGGCGCCTACATAGTCCGAGAGTACTAGTACAAGGGTAGAGAGAGAGAGAGAGAGAGAGAGAGAGAGAGGGAGAGAGAGGGAGAGAGAGAGAGAGAGAGAGAGAGAGAGGTAGAAAGAGGGAGCGGTTGGCTTCCAACTCCGAACTCTTTAAAACCACTTTTTCAAAATTATCATCCTGTGCTACACGCTAGTCTAGCCTAACCTAACCTAGCCTACACCCACTCACGATTTCCTCTACGGTAACCTAGACACACCCTCTCTCTCTCTCTCTCTCTCTCTCTCTCTTTCTCTCTCTTACACACAGATCCTTTTATCGTTCCCATACACGTTATTCACATTCTCGCGTTGAACCTGGCAACTGGTTTTCTTTGACTCTTGATATACGACACGAAATAAAGCCACCGTCGCATTCGTGGAGACGCGTCGTTAGGTCTAGGACATTTTTATCCTTCCGTTACTTATTGTTAGATAAATGTCAAAGGAAAATAAAACCATAAAAAAATATTCCCTTCGAACCGAATACGTAAACTGAACGTTTATCTGAAATAAAAGACTTTATATGAACCAATACGACTTTATTGGTGAACAAAAAAAAAAAATTCCCTCCCTAGGAAATTGCGCTATATAGTCGTAATACCAACCCAAGGTGTCCCTATTTCAAGTTATTCTATAAATTTCGCCTAACGAATTTTATAGGATGACGTATTTTCGTCACGACCACGCGAACCTATTCCCAAGGCAATCTGTCCGGTAATAGCATCCTAACGGAGTTACCCTTTGCACTCCACGACCTTTTCTACTACGAGTCTCTTTAGTCTCTCTCGTCGCCTATGATACAATCACAAACAAATTCGATCAATTCTCAGAAATACTCGGGTAAATTGGCTTGTTCACTCACCAGTCGCTAGTCTCTTCTCCATGGGATGATTCCGTGGGGATGTTCGGGAGAAGCAGTGACCGTCTGTAAAGCAAGGGAGAAAAAAAGGGTAAAATAACCAAAAAAAAAAGAAACAATCAGATTATCCACAATCCACAGAAAAAAATACCAAAAGATCCCTACGACAAAAATTTTCAAATTTCCCTCGTGCACTATATTTTTAGCAAATTTATTATTCACCCATAAAAAATTTTGATTTCCGTGTATATACGTATATGCGTCACTGCGTGTATCACGAGCATCCCTTAAAATTCGCCATACCGAATTTTTCGTACGCAACCCTTACTAGGGATAAAAAAGTCCGAAAATTCTTCCCTTACCCTTCGAAAAAAAAGGACACCCCAAGAAAGGGGCAAAAATACATTACCCCGAGTCCGTAGTCTTGTCTTACTTTTACGATAAGCCGTACCTAACCTACTAGGGATTCGTATAAGGGATGTACGTGCAACCCCTATCATACTCACATACCCGCGGCTGAGATAGTGGGCACGTTTGTAAGTACAGACACCCCAGAACTACCCTTGTACTCGTCCACGTGGAAGCACGGAGTCATAGGCGGGTAAAATGGGCTCGTAGAAATGAAGAATCTCGAGGGCTCGACGGAATAATACAAAAAAAAAATAAAAGTAAAAGGTAAAAGAGTACGTAGTAGTAACAGTAGATACGTAACCTTATGTTCAGACACGACGTCTTCCACTATACCTACTTGCACCACTATCCGCCATTAGGAACGTCGCGATATCTCGGTATCCTAGACACGACCGAAACTCGTAGAACCAGTAAATTCTTCGTGATCCATTACAAAACAACATTTCTCACTCTGGGGACGCTGGCGCCATCTAGCTTCTTTTTTTTTTACTTTTTTTAGAAAGTGCGAGATACCTTCAAAAAATTATGAGCTATCGCGCTTAACGTTTCCTCTCGCTTTCTTTATACGCTTCTCTTTGCACTGTTTACGATCTTTGGGCTCCAGACCTTGCCGAATGGCAGGTACCGCTGACAATGGAGCTGACAATTTTTCTAAGGGTGGCAAAGCCCTGATACGTCTTTATGTTAGTTACAAATGGTTATACGCACGTAGTTGGAAAAGGGTACTTATAGTACTATATTACGTTGGCGCGAGAGCAAAGATAAAGATGAGGTAAGATGCGTTGTTAAATTAATTTTTCTTTTTCTTTTAGTCCATTCGAAATAGAAATAGTCTTCTTGGTACCAGCAGATAGGACAAAGTGTATATCGGGAAGCGATAAGAGAATTTTTTACGTGTCTTGATTCGAGAGACAGAAATTGTAGCAGTATATATATATAGACACAATTGTGAATTAATACATTTATCTCTGATAAGAATAAAAAAAAGTGTACAGCTATTCGTAACGAAGAGGCTTCGCGGTATCCTCCGTCATTTTTCCTCTTATCAATTACATGCAGAATTATTTCTAGTTCAAATCAATTTCCCAGTATTCCCATATGATACGCCAAAAATGCTGATTATCGCAAGATAGTTTTGCAGGATAAAAATAATTTTGAAAATAATTCCTCAACTCTTTGCCTTTTGAAATTAAGGCCGATTAAAATCTGAGATAATTTTTCTAGTGAAAAATACACTGACTCGTATATATATATGTTATTAATGAAAATTCAATAATAACACACGACAGTCACCATAGGCGCCCCAAAAAGAATTGACATTGAAGTAGAAATTATCCTGATTAAAAATAATTAAAATGAGAGTCAAAGAAAAGAATATATCATCCCTCTGCACTGGTACTCAAGCCGCCATATTGGTACCAATGGTACAAAGGAATGCCGAATTCAAATTTTTACCTGAGCCCACATTCGTATGAATACTATATCACGGCTAGTGGGGGGTTGATATCTCGTCACAGGTTCACCCCCTCCCGCAAAGCCCATCCACGGAATTTTATCAGTCGGCCAAAGAGGGATCTCATAAAATTAGCGAGCTAGAAGTTATCGACTTGCTTTAGTCTGCCATTTGCCAATATTCGCTCAAAGGGAAAGAAAAAAAAAAAGAAAGAAAGAGCTCGAGAGAGGATGGTAGAAAGATAAAGAGACGTACGAAGGGGTGTATAGATATAGATATAGTATACTCGAGTAACCAGAAAGAAGCAGGAAGGGATGCCGAACCGATAACCAGGAACCGGAAACCGCCTAGATGAGCGTAGAACCAACTAACGTATTCATATGGTAATGTCAAATGCCGTAGAAAAGCGAGCCCTTTCCTTTTTCCCTCGTGCTTTACCTACCCCCCAAAAAAAGCCCAACCCTCGCTCGCTCTTTAATCTGCCTTTTCTCTGTAATTTTAGTTTCGAAATTCTTCTCGTTCTTATTCTCGTTCCGCGCATCTTCGACAATGGAATATCGACGAGGGTAGGTACCCCCAGCGAGCGTCAGCCCGTACCACCTTAGGGCGCACTTGGTGCCCAGCGGCATCTAACATGTTATTGGCGAACCTTAGACTGTAGATAACGTTAACGGTTTCTGTTTAAAAATTCGGCATTCGTGCCTTAACGTTGTAATGGAAAAAAAAATATGAACGTAGTTCTAAAAATTTTTTTGTGACATGATAAAATTGTTTCTAAGCTTTCCCACGCCGATGTCAAGAGGAGTACGGTTTTTCTTTAGGGGTAGTATAATTCTTTTTTTTTTACAAATTTTAAAAGCCAACTTTCTACGTTCCCTTGCTTTGACGTGACGTAAGGATTTCTGCTACGTTGACGTAAACTTTCAGCGAGCCTCTTTCCGCATTCACATCGTATCGAGCAGTGGCCCGACCGCTGCTGAAAACTAATTCCGCTGCGGGCCAATTATCTTTTCGCAAAGAAGGGCCGGGACGAGCGGAATAACGACAGGCCGAATTAAATATTCATAATTTGATTGAACTAATTAAGCCCTCGACGAAGGGAGGGAAAAACGAGCCATCTTTTTTTTCGAGCGAAAACCAGAACAGGGGTTGGGTAATTCTTGGCGAACCATTCGCCCCAGAACGAACTCGAATGTTCTCCGCAAGAAGTTTTCTCTCTTACGTCATACCGTCACGGCGTCACGTAGTTCAGATGACGCCTACAGGCTCGGCTAGTAAAATTTTATATTTACAATTTTTCCCTTCGTCGACGCACCCCCGACCCGCCCTGATTAATCATCCATTGAAACACTGATACCGACCATTGACTTTTATCTTGAGAAACCTAATAGTAATTAGTAAATTCGTCCGAGAGCCACGTGCTAATGAGTCAAAAGTTAATAAGTACCCTTAAAAAAGAAACCCTTACTCATATCTTTATCAAATACATCTGCTCTCTCCGTGAGGGTTAATTTGATCTTGGTGACGAAGATAATATGAAAGCCACCCGAAAGGAGACTATTTAGATATCACTGGATGACCCCCTAACCAAAGACCGATATTTAGCAAGTTACCCTGTTAGGGGTGGTTAACGAGTCTTGTTTAGGACATTTACGTATATCCATTTTCGCAATGGTTCCTTACAGTCCCAATTTCACTAGGAGACCTACAATCTACAGAATCACTCGTGCCCACCCGAGTAATAGATACCATAGTGTCGTTTGACTGAGCAGAGTAAAATAATTATAGTTTTACATCAAATTCTCATTTTTCTTATTCAGACCTAGATACTACGTCAATGCTTATGGACTTATTTTTCAAATAAAAATTCACACCGTTGCCAAGACTCTATTCCACTCGTCTCTGCTCCCGTACGATTAACACGCGATTAAATCTAACTCGGTGCTCTAACAGTGGCGTAACTTTGCAGGGAATTCATCAAAGCGTCACACAGCCATAGCTTCAGGATTTACTCTTGCGTAGAAACAAGGACGTTCGAGGCTTTCGCCGTGAGAGGTAAGTGGTGGCGCCACGTGCTCTTTCCCGCCATAAAACTACCCTCCCACGTAGACCGTGACCCTCGTCGTTCCCAACGAAGCTATGGCATTGCTGGGTCCTGGTAATTCAACCCGAAGGTAAGACCTCGAAGGTTGACCTCTGAACCACAAGATCGTCTCGAACTCTCATAGATCCTACCTAAAAGCAAAATGAAATTATTCGACTAATATAACTTCGAAATAAGTACCCACGAATATCAGTTCCACTATAGCTATGATAAAAGTCAAAAATACTAAAAACTCATTGACGATACAAATAAATATGATTGTGTTATCACGCAATCACTGATTCGAAAAAAATTACACGCCTACCGCATCGATAAATATCTGTTTACATATTTTCAATTCAAATTTGTCAAATTTCTAATGACGTCTCTTTTTTTCCAGGACTAAAACTGATACCACGGGCGTCGATAGGTACGGCTGATAAGAGATAAGTCAGAGAATGGTTATTTTGCACACTGCTGTTATTCAGTCACGTAGACGTACCCAGAAGTAAGCTAAACGAGTGTGTTATACGTAGGGCAGGCTCGGTGGCGTCTCACGCGACTCAGTAGACACCAAGGCGCCGCGACGCTTCCGCATTGCCTCGTTTCATTCCCCTCGACGACCCCAGAATGCTCCTACCCGAGGCACAAAAACAGAAATGGGCCTACGTTATGACTTCATCCCTTCAGCCCCTTAACCCTTCCACCTTGTTCCACGTGCCGTCGACGAGGAGCCTCCTGGAAAATAGCAGATCATATGTACATGTGTGTATGCATACGCAAAGCAGTTACTCGCGATCCTAAAATTGGCGTATCATTTGAATTCCGCATTTGATTTAGTATGCGCACTTATGTCTATACCCAGCCTAAGATTGAGGAGCTGAGGACATCGAGAGCTACGCAAGGAAGCGGCTCCTAGGGTTATAAAGCAAAATGAAAAAGGTAGCAGGATAAACGTATAAGATCCTTTATAGGTAGGCATAGGTTCCACTGGAAGGGAAGCTGTAACTCGATCCCCAGTACGTTGGTACCTACGTAGGTACGAAAAGATAAAAAGAAAGAAGAAAAAAAACGTAAAGTCCTAAACTCGTACTAGGTCCAAGGACTATATATATATAATATATATGTATACTCTTTGGGTAGCGCCTTGTCTATATACTAGAAAGAATCCTGGGCATCCGGGAAGTGGGGATAAAATATTCAGCAAGGACAATTTTGTTTTAGTGCGGCCTCGCCTGTCGCATCTACTTCCTATATTGGCTATACGAGGACGACGTCGCGGTAGGAAAGGTCCCGCCGGTAGCAGCCAGACCTCAAGATGTTTCAATATATCCGGCTTCCACGGTTTCCGGATACGGCCCAATGCGTATACCCTATTATGGGATTTTGAATTATCTGTAGGGGATCGGGGGGTCGTTATATTGACAGCATCCAGCGTCATCCGATGGACCGCTGTCTGAAATAATTCAAAAGCGAGAAAAGCGGTTGAATAAAAAGTGACGGTAATATACGCAAAAGAGCGTAAAAATGCGTGTGGCGGTAAAACCGATTAGTCGTAACCTTTGGGGCTGCGTACGATTGCACTTCTTCCTACCCTTCGAAGTGTTACCCCAAGAGCACTCGATCACCCTCCCCTCCCCTCCCCACCCTTCTTCCTCGACAAACATACATTAATAAATCCACATTCCATTTCCTAGATTCGGCTCACCCTTCTTTGTTGCAGGTACGACACGCAAAATTACTCAAGTTGGATGAGCGTCGTTCGCGTTTTACAACCGCGAACAGACGCGTGGGTCTTCTTACTTTTTACGCCTAATTCAAAAAGTTTTTTTTCCATTTTCTTTTTCAGGCAGAACTTAGGATACTCTCCGCTTCCTACTCGTGGCGCAGTCGTAGCATAGTGATATGACAAAGCTGCAGTAAATTCATGATGCAATCCCTTGGTTCCTAGAATCTGAAAATTATCGTACAGTCAAATTAAAATTTTTATAGTATTATATGTACTGATAGAGTATAGTTTTGGTACCTGCAGTCTTATATGATAGTTCAGAGCGCCGTCTAGGACCTAGGAAGAATTCAACCGGGTAAGATGCAGGTTAGGGTTGACCGCTGATGTATGTTCAGGGTGGTTGTACCTTAATGTAACTACTCTATCCCCTTGTCGTGTTGCACGAGGGTTCACCCAAAATTTACTACCTCGACTTTCCACGTCTTCTTCGCGTAGCACCCTTTCGAATTTCCCGCGCCCTTTCTTGCCTTACGCCGTTCTCGAATCGTACGCCGGATTCAATAGTTTCTGCATAGTTTTTTTTCGGAATAGTTTTTTTTTCATACCTATTCACTCTATATGTATATGGGCATAGGTGGTGAATTCATCTGAATGCCAAATCCTGAAATTACTTTTGCGGAAAATCACACTGTGGCTCAATGGACCGATATTTTGTTGCTGCATACGACAGTCTATTGCGAATATCGATATAACACTGCTCGCGTATTTTTCGGATCCCATATCCAAATCCTGTAACACAAGACGATTATATTTTTATTGGACGTTATACCCCGTAACGAAAATTCAAGCGAGCTCTATGAATTCGTATAAAACGTTAATCGACTCTATCAAAATAAACCACGATAAACATACAATATACGCACACAGCTATGGAGTTTCAAAATTCCCAAACGCGAACGAAAATTCAGCATTTTTATCACAGCAGTGAATAGTTATTTTGAAAATAGCCACATACCATTCTTCCTCCTATTTTTCTATCACTTTTATACATTTTTTCATTTAATTTTTATTCTACAATTTTCTCCTCCACCAGTGCCGAAGAGGAACTCTGGTATTTTCGTTGAACCTCGGGCAGAAGACCAAACGCAAGAGAACCAAACAAATCGGTAGCCCCGGAGAGTCAGCTGAGATCTTAAAATCCACAGAACTAATTGTGCCACTTGGAGTTGCACTCGGGAGCTAATCATCGAGAGAATCTTCAACATATACAGTGTGTGCTAACTCCACTGAGTAACCAGAATCAACTCCATGTGCAACGTTGAACGCCAGTTTCCAGTGGTTGCTAAGGTTGTCCTGGTGTAACTCCTCTCCAGAATATGTCCACTGCGCATGCGCAGACGCTATAGCTGAATCCTCAAGCGAAAACACTGGAGGATTCAGTCAGGATGGTCAATGTAACGTGTGTTCCTAAATTCCCTGCAGACAGGAAGTCGGCAGCATTTGTCACAAGCCACCAGTATCCACTCTAGTTCTTCCTCCTGTGAAACTGGAACAAAAATATGGAAGTAAACAAAATTTTATAAAATACTGTACTGAATTTTTATTAATATTATTTGACGAATTTGCAAAATCTGTTATTAAATGGACGATTAGCTTTGTATGAATTTCCAGTTTTCTCTCAAGTGAATCAACCTGTTACTAATGTAATGAACAGAATTGATTTTTCAGGTTATGCATGCATGCTGCTTATGTACTGCAGGTCTGATTTTTAAATTCTACCTTCTTGTTGGTAGAACGAAATTGAAAGGTCCTGTAGCACTGACGTGGTCCCACGAGGCTACCATGCTAAGCCAAGCAAAGTCTAGACTCGTTTTACGTCTAGCTGCTTGCTCTGGTAAACGACTTCGACTTCTAGCACTACCCGTTGGAATGGCTGATTGAAAATCACGGTAGCAGCGAGAATGCTAAGCGGAGTTTCGTTTCGTTTCGATCATTGAGTTTTCATAAAGGAATCCAAGCGGCATAGAGTTTGTATATTGGATATCGTGTAACGTATTTACATAAAATGTTTAGTACCATGAGATACTTTGTATGTATCATAGAGTATGGAATAATGTACTGTACACGTGTAAGACTTCTTGTAAGGACCTGTACGATCAGTATGTAATTTTATAAAATTACTAGAGTATTAACTTTTCTTAAAATCTTCTATTAAATCGCCAATAGAACTTCGATTCAATTTAGTGTATATCTTTCTATATCCTCTATCCATGTATTACTGACAAATTGGTCTTCGTCTTTTCGCTCATAACGAATTAATGCAATATCCTAGATATCTCAGGAAGATTGACCTAATTGCCAAAGTGATGGAGTTAAAAAAATTTAATATTGACTGATGTTCGCGTATCTTCAGTCACACCTTGATTTGCCCAGTTCCCAAGAATTTTTCGGGATTCAATTTGAACGAAGGTGACGTAATCCGGAATGTAAACTCAAATGGAGATTTGGCAAACCTTTTCACGAAAATTTTTGCGAATTCCTCACTATTTCTACATCCAGGAAGCAATTGGATTCGCGCTATTCCTACTGCAGGGAAAGGAAAAACGAATCAAAGGTCGTGGAACGCAGGAGCGTCGGAACGTTGAAGCGTCGGAACGTTCTAAAGTTCTAGACCCGTTTAAATTTGGCCCTCGGGGACGGCTACCTTACTCTCTCCTATTCTCCCTCCCTCTCTCACTCTCTCTTTCTCTCTCTGTCTACCCAGAAACGGCATACATGTATATACATATACGTAAAACGTAACTACGTAGGTGCATACATTCTAGCCAACCCCGACGCCTTCCCCTGGGACGATCCCTCCGCCGCCGTAGACGTACCTACTCGCCGCCACCCTCACGCGCACACCCTCCCTACGTTAATAAATTTACAAAATACACCCCATATTTGCTAAATTATTCTATCTCTCCTGCGCAGCCCGTAAGGTACAGCGTAGTCTCTCGATATACCGGAGTTTCTTTAGAGCGCTTCTGGGGTAGCTAACTGAGGTGGGAGACGGAGGATGATAGGGATGAAAGGGGCCAAGAGGGAGGACATAGGGTCAACCAACACCAGCCAAGAAAATATACATGTAGGAAACCCATACAAATTCCCCCAGTGAAACTGCTACCCGTTTTTCCACCGGTATAAACTCATAGACAAAGTATCTGAAAACTTTGTAAATTCAAATCGAAAAAATGCCTGTCTTCCTACGTCATTGGCACAGAAATCTTTCTATTCTCGAACAACTTTAACAGACAGCAAATCAGTCCTCTGCCTTATGATCTTCCTCGATCCAGAATATACTTCGTATCCGCTCCATCTTCCATCCAGCGAATCTACGTGTTTTCCTAGCCTCCCACGATCACGTACGTGCATACGCGCCTTTATGGTTTCACTGAAAAATATAAAAATGGTCAAATTTCATAAAAGTATGAATATAAAAAAAAGAAATAAAATTATCAACATAGACTTCATACCCGTGACATCAAGGATATCCCTGAGTATTTTAAGTTTTTCCAAAAATTTTCTAAAATCATATCCATTCGACGTCCATCCACGTATGTCCCAAAACACTTTCCTTTGGTCACGTATGCTTTTCCATTAAAGGAAAAACAAAGGGTCCAACGCGCCATGAGCAAAGTCTCAATTCGACAATCCATTCTCCCCACGTCGTTTATAGCTCGTTCGTTCAATCATCCTTGATTGGTTTAATCGGATCGCTTGTTCCTGAAAATGTCTATGCTTAATCGTTTTCAGGAGATTTATCCCTCATGGCTAATCTCGGATAGTCGCCAAGGAACCAACCAGCGACAGCCGCCTGCATTCGCAGTCCAAGAACCCATCGTTGCTACTAGCAATAATGTTGCTGGAACTATACCGTGTATATCTGCTAACGTCGTCCACACAAGGATCCGAGAGAATTAGCTTCGCTTGGCCATTGTTCCCATTTACAATACCCAGTACCGTATTGACGTCTCGTGTAATTAGGATAATAGGCTGATACACGGGACAGATCATTGATGGGTATTCCATGTATGCAATTACAAGACTGTTCGTAGGCACCTTACTAGGAGAAATAAAAGTAGAGATATTTTTATACATCAAAGAGAAACTTTGACGCTTGATCCTCTAGGGGATATAAAGCCAAAAAAATAAGAGGAAGAAAAATAATAAAAAGAAAGAGAAACTAATTCTATAGTATAATAATAATGAGGCAGGTATTTTAACAAGGTATAGTGTTACTATAATTATATATATTACGTGTATAGCTAGAAATCACAGTGAACTCGTACATTGTTTCTGTACGTTTTGAATTTTCAACAAGAGCGGGAAATTCGAATAGAGAAACAAGGCGGCAGTTACCAAACAAAATAGCGAGACGAACAAAGAGAATTTGGCAAAGGGATTTACAATCGTTACTGTGTATCTTTGTCACGTAAAGGTAGTACGCATCGAGCGTTGCAGCGATAACTCTATGAGCAAGCTTTATCCACAAAGGAGTTATTATTCTGTACATGTAAATAATACAAAATCGTTCGAATAGGTATACTACCGTAATATATAGAAATGAAATATATATTTTCCTATGCATTGTATAGTTTGGTATTAAAAGAAAAATGGACAAAAAAACATATGTTAAAGTACTGCAAATATTCGAAGCCGTACAGTGACGTATTGAGTGCAAATCTAGTTTTTTTATCTCAAAATAAAACTCTCGGTACTCAAGAAAATTGTTATCCTAATCGTCTTATCAGTTAATGACGTCGAATTGATCAGATGATTAAAAGATAACTGAAAAACACTAAAAAATATTTACAAGTGGCACTTTCTGCCTATATGAAAAATTTCAAAATCTTAAGCAGCGCGAGAATACAAAAATTCTTATCATTCTTTTTATCCAACGCTATCAGTAGCTGCCGTCTTTATATATACAGGTTTTTAGTACCATGACAGCACAGAGTCAGTCGAAGTCGTGAATTCCTCATACAACTGTAACATGGGACGTCTCCGAGTAGCCGTCGTGACGCTTTGCGTTCTTCTCGCAGGAGTACAGTCTCTAAAGTTGGCAGATCCGTGCAACGAGGCTACCTGTAAATTGCCAAATTGCAAGTGCAGTAGTACCAACAGTAACAGTAAAATACCAATCGACAAAATTCCACAGGTAAAGTAAAGCAAAATTCATTTGACTAGACCATAAAAATGTTTTACGACACAAGGCAAATATTCAAAGCACGACAGTGAATATCGGTAACGCATCCTTCTTGGAGACGCTTACTGTATGTGAATATACAGATATACATATGTTATTTACTATACACAGAATAGATATAGGTACAGTCGTCTACCAACAATAAGATCCCCCTGTCGAACGAACCTATCGTAATGGAGGGATCAATATACAAAATTAATGCTTCCTATGCAGAACGTCAAGTGCACGTGCATTATCGGAGAAGGCATTAGACTATGGGAAATGCGCATGTTGCTTATATACAGGGTGTCTAAGATTTTTCACGGCAAAATGTGGTAGCATTTTCTATAGGTGATAATAAGAAAAAAAAATGTTGTGCTAATATATACCTGAAATACCTCGTATTCATGTTAAATTAAATTAATTATTAAATTTCATATGGGATATGTGGTAACAAAATATTCTGTGGACGACATTAATACGTTTTATATTTAATAAGGCTTGTGGGATATACCCAAAAAGTTTAGTGGGAAACAGCCTCAAGCACTTTGTACTATTTTGAAGTACGGTTTTGATTGAAAGATCAAAGTTAAATTATGCTAAAGTGATTCTGCGATACAAGTTAAATATTTGTATGGGTTCTTTAATGTTTTATAGACTTTTGTGAGGTACTGTCAATTAACTGTTTCCTGTATAATTTTTCTTTAGATTGTCCTACTAACTTTCGACGACGCCGTCAACTATCTGACTTATGATTATTTTCAAGAAGCTTTGTTCGACCTCAAGAATCCTGATGGATGCCCAATTGGTGTGACCCACTTCCTATCTCATGAATACACAGACTATACCAAAGTTCATGATCTATGGAAGAGAGGACACGAGATCGCCTTGCATTCAATATCGTAAGCCAACTTGCCAACGACAATTGCTCCACTTTCCAGTTGAGAATGCCACACCCCACCCAACTTCAATTTTTACCTCTTCAAGGAAATTTCTTATAAATCGTTTTCGAATGGCTTCGACTTATCCCCCTTCTAGTACTACAGCTGCTAAACGGTAGACGATCGCTCTCCGATCGACGTTGAAATTGTACCAGGATAATTTCCCTGAATTTCCCTGCCATTACAAACGTCCAATATTCGCAAGGAATATATAGTCGATTACCCTGAAACAAAATTTTTTTGCCAAAGCTCAATATCAAAGCAATTTATTAATCCTTTTTGATCACGTCAATGCACTACATTACAATCTTTTTTCCAGTCATTCGACCGCATACAATTATTGGCGCGATATTGATGTCAAAACGTTCAAATCGGAATTCGGTGATCTCAAAAGAATAGTCAACTATTTTGCAAAGATACCAACCAGCGAATTACGTGGAGTGCGACTGCCGTTTTTGCAAACATCAGGAAACGTAAGTTTCCAGGCTATGAAGGAATTGGGGCTCTTGTACGACAGCTCTCTGCCCTCGATGCATTTTGTGAATCCTCCCCTATGGCCGTACAGTCTTGATTATCAAAGCATTCAGGATTGCGTGATTGAGCCTTGTCCTACGGCAAGTTTCCCAGGAGTTTGGGAAATACCGATGACGGTCTGGGAAGATCAGAAAAATATTCCCTGCAGTATGGTGGATTTTTGCCTGAACATGTGAGTAATCTATGATAGACATTTCAAGAAGGCAAGAGTATAGGTCACTGAAAAAAATTATGAGATTTTCAGAAGAGTAAAAACACATTGAAGTTTCAAGAGTCTTAAAGAAGTCAAACTTTTTGAAAAATGCTTCAACACTTTTCCTACTTCTCATTGAGTCTTGCCTCGCTAATAGATAATATGTTCTCTTCTTAATTATAAATTATTTACTAGTGTTCGTCGCTCCTAAGGAGTGACTTGGGAAGAACTTCCGGTACACTAGCTAGACGTTAAATGACGCAACGTAAAGATATCCCCCTCTTAGATTTTAAGTGGAAACGCTTCAGAAGAACATTTCAGCTCTGACTGGTTACTTCTCCTTTTACTATACTCAACCCTCTGCATCCTTTAACTACGATCCTCTCAGTTTCTCTGGTCTTTCTCCATTTTACCTACCATGTTTATTTCCTCGGTAAAATTTACGTATCCAAAGTCACATTGTGTTTCTCTGAAATCTCTTGGGGCTACTTCAACTTAGCAGACATTGCTTCCACAGTGAAGTATTATAATGAGAATAGAACTTGTACTGACATCTTGATTGCAGACCGGAAACTGCGAGTGGGGTGGCTCAATGGATGATTCAACAGTTTGAAAAATATTATAAAGGATCCAGAGCACCGTTTCCGGTGTTTCTACATGCATCTTGGTTTTCTAAAAGTGAAGAATATTTCAAAGCATATAAACTGTGAGTAGATATACATCTTATTTCATAAATTAAATATATTCAATATATGAATATAAATTTTATACCAGTATCATACTAACGATTAACTTATTTGTCCAGATTTATCAAGCATCTTCAATCACTTCCCGACGTCTACCTGGTGAACATAAATAAGGCCATTGATTGGATTAAAAATCCAAAGCCACTAACAGCAGCAAAACCATTTGGCAATTGTGAAGTGCGTACGCCAGAGGCACCGTGCCCCACGCCATTGTCTTGCAGGCATTTCAACCAAGGCTCAGAAATATGGATGACATCCTGTGCATCAAAATGTCCAGCAAATTTCCCCTGGTTAGGGAATCCCTTGGGACAGTAAAGAAAAGAGTATCGATGTAACCGCATTATGAACTTATTCAAATAAAATGTACGTACCGCTCCTGCTATTAAAATTGAAAATGTTAATACCGTTATCGTACCTACTTGTAGTTTCGAGTGAAAAATTTTTTCATTATCCTTACTACTTTTACGAAAACAAATACAAAAACCCGATAAATGAATACAACGATTTTTTTTTCGAAACATAAACCAATGCTCTCGAAATACAGTTCGCAAAGTAAGTTCTCAATATAACGACGTAACAATATTCCATGTTCCCATTCGAAACGGAACAATATCGAATGCGAAACAGAAGCATGATCAAATAGGTGGTAGGTTGGTACCTATAGCAACCACGTTCCAGGCACATACACGATATCCCTACCGCATTTCGACTGCACTCCGCGGCAAGTTGCCACGTTGCGTCCTGCATTGCGCTACGATCCCACCACTAAGCCTGAGTCTACCTAGTGTGTCGTTAAATCAGAATTCGATGCACGTTGAAAATCATAAAATTTCATATAAATCAAAAACTCCAACGGTCATTAAACAAGCGTGACAAACCGTGGAGCGAAAGATATTACACACATTCAGAAATAAAGTGGGATGAAATAGAATCAAACTTCACTGTGCAATCGAGCGACAATCAAAGTTGACTATATTTGAAAAATAAATTCTCGAAAGTGACTGTAGTATCGAAGAAATTTATTGATTCTATGGAATTAGGTTACCTTAAGTTATTCTTGAAATTCTAATCTTCTCTCAAGGACCTTCCTTCTGCTCGCCCTGCAAAAATCGGCAACGTTGGTCTCTTTGTGCTCGTCGTTTATCCATGGCTCATGAGTGACTCGCCGCTTAGCAACAGGCTTCAGGCTTTTCAGGTTTAGCACGAGTCCTTTGCTCCTTCCCGACACTCGCTCTGCCGCTTACGTAAGCACAGCGTTGCCAGAGTGAATCGGTTAAGGGTTAGATGTTATTAAGGAATTGTAATAATTGTCATTCTTCGCGCTACCGAACTTTTACGAATAACGTTCGTTACGACGGGATTGACACTTTCAAAGTACTTGTCTGGCCCTACTGTGTTAATCATAATGTCGGTAACTCCAAACGGAGTGACAGCAGTAATTTTCCCGATGGATCAAGAATAAAAGACTTTTTATTCAGCGTGGATTAAAGATTACAGGGATTACGGTAATTAAGGTTTCACGAGTATTATTTTATCTTCTTAAACACCTCTCTTGACTAGGGACGTTGTACGAGGCAATACGTGGCGCCATCTATCGTACGCGCTACGAACCTTCAAGCTGGAGCGTCAGCTGTCATGGTGCTCGGCCTTGATCTGATCGAAGGAGCTGAAAACTTTTCTACATTTATTTACTACAAGGAACTAGGTATTTTTATACTTTCTAATCAGTCTACTGTTAACTGTCAATGACCTACTAAAAGAAACAAATTAATAAGATTGAAAACAAAGAAACTAATTACTAATTCGACTATCGTTCCAATAAAACTGCCCGGTCCACTTTCGCGTTGGATTTCTTTTATTTCTTGAACCTTATTATATCAAATTAAGAACGAACATCGGAAAAACTTAGATCTACCCGGAAAATCTGTACTCCAAAGGCATTTCCTTGTCGAATTACACGGGAGGAAGAATATCTGGCAGATTATCTGTAATAGGAATCGCATGTAAATCCAAGAGTTAGGTAACTGATGTGCCGATCAAGCTCCCAACCTTTTTTTCCCTACCTTACATCCCTCTGACTTCTCCCCTACCATAACTTAATTCCCACCACATAAGCCTGGATTTACCTAAAATTTTCGAAAATCCTTTGTAAGCGCCAAGCTGTCTATTTTACATCAAAAATCCAAGACGATATCGAAAGTTTCATATCCCCCACTTCCCCCCCGAAAAAAAGAAAGCCAATTACCAAACTCAATGTCAAAATCATAACCTTTGTACAAGAGCAAAATATTTTCAAAATTAAACTGATAATGAAAAAAGAGGCAGATTAAAAAATGTGTGCAGGCAACAAATCCGCCTATAGAAGAATGCATATACACGGATCAATAATGAAAAGGCCAAGAAATTCGATTCAATTAAAAGAAAACCCATAGCTGATAAAAGCGAAGCGACAGGGTATAAAACACTCGGAGTGGTAAAAAAGACGATGCTATCATTTATATTCCTTAGACTTAATTCACAAATCCCTTTCGCGTTTTACGAATCTCTCGCTCCGACGCTCTCACGTTCGACGTTAAGTAAGCCTCAATTTGGGATTCCAGCATCGAATCAAGACACGAGCCGCATATTACGTTATACGATATAAAACGTAAAAGCCAATTGACTCCAGTTTAAAAGACGCGCCTCTTCCTCTTTCAGAAGTACACACGTCACATCGCATGCAGTCCCCTCTGATGAGAAGAGCACGAAGGAGACTTAAATCTGTGACCTATAACCTCTGACTCCAGGAATGTGTTTCGTCATTATTAACAGAATCAAAAGACGCATTAAGATGCCAATAATAAAGAAATCAAAAGGGAAATTAAGGTTTGTATTTCTATATAATCTAAATTTGTATTCCTATAAATATAAATCGCGTGTCAATGAACCAACAAACGTCAGGTTAATTTTTTCTCCCCTCTTCGTCTGATTACAGATTATAGTGTGAAGATTCCAAGCCTAATCCTGCCATCCTAATCCACGGACTAATTTCGTTAGGATAAGAGAGGACTGGCTGCCGATAAGCACGGGATACTGGATAAAGGGGAAAAAGGAAATCCATATCAGCACGCTAGGACAACAGGCATCAAGGTAGAATTTATGCGCTAAGACTTTTTGGCGGTGAAAATTTTCTGCCTGGCTGTACCGTACTACCGTCCTTGGACTTTGCACGCTTCGATAATTCGCAAGACGCTAATATTCGCTGATACAATAATTGCAGGCTCATTGTTAACAATAAGACTTTCTAAATTGGTATATAGTTCGTGCAAAGTGATACTGACTTAAGAAATATTTCATTATCAAAAGACACGTATATATGTATATATAAGACCGAATAGAAATTCTTAATTATCTGTTTGATTTAATTAATTAAAATTACACGCCAATAAAATACGTATAAACTCGTTGAAATGAGATCGGTTTGGGAAATAAAAAAACAAAATTTGTATTGCGAAATACGATGAATCGCTAAACGGTCGATTTGAACCGTTTGAAATTGCCGCTTTAAATATTCCTTCGTCGAAGACGAATGAAAGGGCTGTAAACCTAACCTAACCCAACTTATCTACGAGAATCCATCTTAAACTTAATAGAGACTTTTTCACTCGCGAAATGAAGTACTCGAGAAACAAAACCGCAATTAAAGAAATCCCTGATTAAAACACCGTTATTTACGAGCCGGCCAAAATCCCTGAATACCTACTCGAATCGAGACTACCTCTTTTTTGCAGTATTTTCAAATCAAACGAATAATCGCATCTTAAAGCCAGTAGCATAAGGTGCAAATCTGATTGCAAAAAAAAATAAAAAGCACAACGACCAAACCCCATAAAAATAATCCAAAAACGCATTATCAGTACCCAAAATATCACTATAATCAAACAGTCAAATTCAGTAAAAAAAATTACCCCATTTACGTTCGCGTAATAATTCGCAAAAATTCGGCAACAAAATAATGCCAATAATGCAAAATCCCGTAAATGTCCCATTGGGGACGTGAATTCGGACCAGTCTAAGGACGTACGATAGTATTCCAAAAAAATAAACAAGAACCTTCGGCAATTCCTAAGGGAGAAAGGAAAAAAGAAAAGAATTCTCATTTAAATGCTAATGCGACATCCGAGCTTACGTGTCCCATGCGGAAATAAGTACGACGCACATATATAGATGGCAGCATAGCTCTTGACAACACTCGGTAATATAATTATACCACTGGCAAATATTTGGCGCTCGCAACGCGTAACTTGCCTCTCTTATTTCCATGCGCCACGTGCGTTTTTCACGTTCGTGTCGTGAATCCATTTAGCCGATATTGAAAAAAAGAGTCCCGACCCACCCTCCAAAAAAACCTATACGCGAAACGGCAAGATGCCTCCCGGTAAGGGTAGTTACCTACCCCCAGTAGAAAGAGTGGTCGAGGGTGTGCCCGCGAGGACATTTTGCATTTCTTCACGTAGCCGGTTTCGAATATGGGAAATGCCTTTGGGGGATGAGCAAAGGAGAGGGGGGCGGGAGGGGGGGGGTGGTCCAAGGTCACGCCGAAGGTCAGGTCAAATATTTAGAGGACACGGAACAAAGGAAAGGAATAAGAACAAATATATATATGTATAAAATTTGATTACAGGCAAATATAAAGTGGACGACCTGCCACGCGAGACTCGATGGTACCACTTATACAGGGTAACACGAAAATAAGGTGATACTTACACACGGTTCGGCGTTAACGACGTCAATTATGATAATGAATTGTTAGTCGCCCAGGGATGCAGAGCAGTTAAGCTAAAATATAGCTGCGTAGGAGAAGGTTCTAAGGGTGGCATCATGGGAATGGAGGTTGGGTACTTTATACCCTTACGTAACAAACCAAACTACACCTGTCACTAATAATTAAAAAAAAGGAATTAAAAAAGGTACTAGTATTTTTTTAATTATAAAAATTTATATATATATATATATGTCATAAATAATTACATGTGTTTCATAGGTTTTAGTTGTACGTCAAACGAAGAAAATCCAGTAGCTACGATCGCAGTTCAAAAGGTCAATGTAATGTAGCAGTGTGTTTGGGTGATACTGATAGCAATAGTATCAGTAGCATATACCGATGGCTTTAACGTTGGTAAGAGCGAGCATGAAGTATGGTGCAGTATAGCGTGAGGCGCCTGGCTGACCGACGCTAACGCTGGCGCCTAAACGCTAGATCTCGTGTACTTATGTGGCTACGTTATCCGTTCTCTACTCTACAGAGTGTCCATGAATTTTTCATTCTACCACTCGACCGAGTCGCCGTGGGATTAAACGATAGCCATTGGTCAGGATCCTATCGTTGGTTACATAGGAATTATTACGAGACGCATCCTAGATTGTTTCTTACGTTGGCACTGTGTATGTTGGGTATGCAGGTGTGTACTCACCTATAAAAGTGCCCTAGTCCACTTTCGATTCCAGTCGCCAGCTATGAATCTGTCATTGGACTATACACCTGAGAAATATCTTGGATTAAACGTTATAAAGTATTTTTTTTTTAATACACTTTCCTGCTCTTCCGCGAACCAGTGACGTGTGTATTTACGTGCATATAACTTGTAGGTATTTATTGCAGTATGTGTACATTCTGTGAGAAAATTTTTAAAATTTTTTAATCAAACTGGGATCATGATTAGGATATTGATTTTTTAATTAATATTTATGTGATTTGACATGTGAATTTAATTGAGCTGAAAATTATTTATATGTCATTGAATACGGTTCGCGGGTAATATTTGAATGTATGTGGAGAGAAGGCGGATCAAATTTTTTTGTAATGATAAGGGGATGATAATTTTGTCATTGTCATTAAGGAGCTTAATGATTAATTCTTCATTAATTATACCATAAGAGGTGTCGTTTATTGGTTATTGACAGATTACGGTTTTTTGGAAATTTTATATCTTTTGTGTGGGACTGTACCTAGTCAACGGGTAGTTATCGTGTATTGACTTTGTTACTCTGCCCCGTTTTGATTTCCTCGTCTCTTAAGCTGGATTCTAATGCAGCGACACCCTGACTTTCCTTAGTACGAAATGTAAGTCCGTTTGTACGCGATGCATATAACCACGCTCAATGTGAAAAACCTGAATCACGCGAGATTCTCGTCCAGCCTTATTATTTCGCAATTTTATTCGCAGCACGGTGAAAACTTTCCTACCGCATTGCTAACTGGGACGATCAGAAAAAAAAACTGCTGACCGAAGGATCGAAAAGGAACGTTTTACAGATTTCTGGTATACCAGTATATTTTTTAAGGAAGAAAAAAAATAGTGCAATAGAATATATACGAGCACAGCAACAGCGTTAACGATGGACGTTAATTTAGAGCGCACTTAGTATTCCCAGGGCGTCGGGACGCCTGGAAGATCTCAAAGAGGAGTTTTAAGGTAGAAGTACCCCGTACTGCCGTTGGCGATAGCGGTGGCAGCACCGACAGCAAAGACACATCCAACGTACTAGGATCGTATTAATTATCCTCGAAGGGATCCGCCGCGCAGAAATCCATCCCGCATGCTAAGCGTCGCGACGCTTCCTTAGTTTATCAAAAGATTTCGCCGGTTGAAGCCGAAGCCCGCAAGGACGCCAATCGCGAGCCGTCTTTTCTTAAGATCATGAATAATCGTGAGGTCGCAAACGCGACGCCAAGGTCTCTAATTAACTTTCACCACACCCGACGCCCTTTGACGTCGTCGGGACGCCTGCAGGACCCTCGCACGCATAAGACGCTACCGGCCTTAAAAATATGCCCAAAAGGTAACTGGATTCCGCACTCATTTCCATATACGAGATTATCGAAATGAAATTCTCCCGAGAAATCAGAACTGGTCGGTATACAATTTCACACCAAATGGACGCATAGCGTCCCGACGCCTGATCAGACACTGAATATTTATTAGCAAATCCCGCCGATACATCTTTGAGGTATCCATTGGGACGTCCAACGTCTTCCGAGAGACGTTTCCTGAATTGCGTCATACGGTACAGATACCTGCAACAAATCCATTCGAATTTTTTTTCTTATCACCAAATTTCACTCTTATGCCTTATCGTCGTCGATACGTGACAATTACGTAATTATAGACCAGATCACGTATCGCTAATAACCGTGTCATGTCCGGTAGCCATTTACTATACTTGATTATTTTCTAACGTGTGGACAATGCGTTCTCCGTTGACTCAGGTACGTACATACGTAGGTACCAACATACGAGACCGTCTAGACGCCAAGGCGCCTTTTAAATAAATATCGCTAAAGTGGTATTGAAATTAAAAAAAAAATTCATCAATAGATGCTGAAATTCGTAAAAATCATATATCGACTATTGGGTATCCTTGCGGTTACCATTAGACACTGTATCTACGTATGCTTTGCGAAAACGAAGGTCTTTTCGCGAAAGTTCCCGCTACTGTGCGAGACGTGGCGCCTAATAAATAATAGCGTATGATTGTATCGATTGGCATTTTCCTGGAAGCCAGGCAAATTGCTGGCCACCCTTATGCGTTTCCAGGAAAAAGTGCGTTCGAGGGCAACGTACGTACAGTCGTTGCAAAAAGTGCCCTTTTTAATACGAAATTCGCGCACTTTGCATTGTCAGGTAATATACGTATAGTGATCATAGATCAATTAGATTTTCACGATTAATTATTGTTTATATTCACATTTTATGTTGTTTGATGGTTAATTTTCAAAATTTTTTATCAGATTTTTTTTATATGATACTTTATTTATTTTTAACACGGTTCATCAATTTTAGTCAAATTTTCTATTTCCACGAAAATGCACGCTTTGTGTCTGCACACACTGCTAGGCTACGGTAAATTGATTCTGGAGAACCACGCTATTACATACCACGAGTTACATATGTACCTACATGGGTAAGTACTTGGCACGGTACTCGACGGAGTCTTTTGATCACCAGCTAAGGTTCCACGAAGTGCCTGGCCATTTTGCAGTCGATAAATCGCAAATCGCAATTGCGAAATTCATATGCCAAACACGTGACGCAAGACTTGCGTAAAATTTGGAAAATCTGTATGTTGTTTGATATATTTATTTTTGTGTGGTACAGTATTATATATATATATATATATATGCAATAACAAATCGATTAATATCGAAAATCAATAATCGATCAACATTAAAATGAATTCCAGTTCAATTACATATGGTAACTACCATAGTAACGGGTGACTAGACATTAATTACACATACAATAATTGTCCACACATGACACGTCACACGCAATTCGATGTAGCAAAACTTGACGTTAATTAAAACTTCATGTATCCATATTAACACATGCCATGAAAATCAGAAAAATTTTAATTATTGATAACCCAAATTGGTGAAATCAATAGAAACAATGCAGACTCAAAATATCCAAATAATAATTTCACCGGGAATACAAATCGAGTCTGGTAAAGAGACTTTGTTAAAAAAATTAAAGATTAATTAAGAAAAAAGTCAGTTTACGTGAATTCCAAATAAAATCGATATCCGAGCAGAAAAATAATAAAATATTTGTCTGATCGACCGACTAGTGCATAATTAATTATTATATAATTTAATTATACAATAATTAAACCAATACTTTGGTTTTATATTTCGCAAAATTTTGATATAACCAAGCAGTGCGTAGTGCCGGAGAGTGCGTGTAGGGTGCGTCCCGACGCCTAAAATATAGCCAAGCGTTTGCGTAAGTCTGTCAGGGAGGAAACACCTGCTTCAGAAATAATGCAGTATACCAACAGTTATACAGTACAAGTACATTACTAGAATATACTAGAATATACAGATAGTACGTACCGCCTGTACTACGTACATAGAAATTCAGTGTGTATCCGCCATACGCGTACAGTATGTACAAGGACTATGCATTAGAGTAGGTAAGACAGGTAAGACAGGTAAGCAGTTACGTATAAGGAACCTCGTTCTAACTCAGGCAGATCTACGACCTTCCTGTAACATAGATTCGCGTTTGCCGCATAGCGAGCCTAGAGCAACCTGGCGGCGTGCGGACGAACCTCAAACGGGCCCGCGAAACCGTTCGTGTACCTATGAGCCACGAAACGCATCCGGACGGTTTCCACGTGGTAATAATTCAGGACTGACAATCTGACAAAGGTAAAGTAAATTCATATCCGTTGCCCAGGATCCACATAGAGTCTAAAACGATATATTATCACTGAGCGACTTATCTAAAAAAAATTTTTTTAATAAAAAATGCTAAATAAAAAAACCAATATATAACCTAATACAAACTTAAAGTTAAAACTAATTCGATCCTATATTACAAATTCGAATTTGCGAATCCCTGTTATAAAATTGGCCAAAAGTATCTGAAATTTATTTCTTTTAAATTGCGATGCTAAATACAAGGTTTGTATATACGAAGTTTTACTTTTTTCCGAAAAAAAAAACTTGGAAGTAAATGGCCGGGCGTTCTGAGAAACATACGTGTTCTATGGGTAGTCTTATGCTTCAGTCTCCTTAACCCTCGTCCCTCGTCATGGTCCCCCTAGGTCTGCGAATTGGGCACGCGTCGCCCCACCCCCTCCCCTCCACCCACCCCTACCCAACTAACGCAATCGTCTAGTCCCACATTTCACTCTCTACTTTCTTTCTCCTTCACTATCTCCTTTCTCTAGTCATTTCAAGCATGAACCATAACACTTTCTCTCTTGCGGTTACTCTCTCTCTCTCTCTCTCTCTCTCTCTCTCTCTCCCTGGCGAAGCTAGAAGAACTACGATTCCGTTTCGCCCTCTCGAGCAAAAACGTGACTCTTCCATAGTGAACCCCAGTAAGAGAGCAAAGCCAGGCGGCATCGTCAAGCGGCACCCTATCCCGTCTCGTAGTCTCCTAAAGGCAAGAGGGATTCCCTCGGGACTCTTAGCAGCCAAGGGAATGAGGTCTGAGCACATAATTCAGCTATCTCTGCTGCTGTGCCTGGACGACGTATAAGAGCCACCCGGTATAGGGAGAAGCTTCGTTTTAAGTCCCTTTACATGTAACGGCGAAGCGTCTTGGTCCTGAGGTGGTATAACTCTGGTCTGAGTAGGTACCTACCTTACCTACTAGAAGTCGGTATACGCCGTGTGGAACGATGAAAAATTCAATTGGTACAAGGATGACGAGGAATGACGAGTAAAGTTCGAAGCTACGTTGGTACCAGGACTAGAAGGAGCCATAAATAAATTTCGTCCTGCTTCAGTCCGAAAGAAGCACGTAAAGCTCCGTGGAGAAACGTAGCAGTAGGTAAAGAGTTTATCGTTGGACAAGATGAGGTACCAAGAAGTAACAGTATTGCTACGATGATCAGCCATGTCTCTTAGAAATAACGTTCGCCGTTTTCCTGACCTCTTCTTCCTTTTGAATTCCTCGTACGGGTAACTCAAAATTTTTTTTTCATTCTCCTCACACCGCACCCTCGTCACTGACTACTATGGCCTAACCATTTTTTTAACTTTCCAGCTTTTGCACTCCTCTGCCACTGCCTTCTCATTTTCTACCAGTTCCCGGCGTCATTTTACATTTTTCGCTTCTCTTTGTATTCCACTGGTAGGGCGCGTCGAGACAATTTGGTTAGCTCGAGACACTCGGGGCTGCGTTTTTACTCAGGGACACGTGTGTCCCTGCGAACCACCCCTCGCCGGTAGGGGTTGTTGGCGAATCGAGAAATCTGAGACTGATGTGTGTTCGTGTGTGCCGGAAGTGACGCTGGCTGGGAGAAAGAATACTTGAAAGAGAATATATATATATATATATATATATCGCTGTTACACCTGATAACGTTACCGGAAACACAATTAATCAAGAGACATCGAGAAAATGGAACAAATTCATTTTCACCCCTAGTTTCCATTATCTTTCTCCATAGTTAACAAGCAGAGTTAACACTAATGGACGTTGAGGTACTTTCTTCCTCACTTTCGTATCGTCCATATGCTTACGTACGTTATGACGAATCTACTCGTGGCTTTTGATCATTTCAAGACAAAGGACTATTAGGTAATACAATTTTTCACTAGACAAAAGACACGAAGCCCGTACAGTTTACGTGAAAAATAATACTTAAGGATAATATTGAAAATTGGCGAGAAATATGGAAAATCGTAAAATTTTTTTCAAATAAGATTGACCGTTATTTTTAAATTTCCCGCGCACCCGGGCCACGGTTATTCATATCCGGCATTACCTATCAAGACGGAAAAATTTATCGGTTAATATTTGCCCGGGATTTCACTCGGTAAGGTTGGGTTAGATAATTTCGAAACAATGGAGTCAGTTGGCACATACACGAGACGCATTACAAGACTGTACTCCGATACGTTATACGTCCATGTTGAATTCTTACACAGTTTAATACGCCGCCTAACGGAAACAGGCTGTTAATCTACTTGCGCAATATGGGCACCATGGTGTATTAAATTCAAGTGCACAAGGAAGGTAGGTAATACGGACTCGGGAATAGTTTGTAAACTGTACCGAACAGACTGTACGAAAACTTGGTGAGATTGTTAAGAGAATTGAAATCCTAATAATACTAAGGATAGACGTAAACAAATTTACTACGCGTTTAGATAAAGCGTCACAATATTTTTCCAGCGTTCTATCGACTGACGCGTACCAAAAATTACTTGACAAACCCGATTAGGTCGATGCGCGTATAGGTTAGGTTCGTCGTGACTACGGCGTCCCGGTAGACGAAAATGACTGATGCCTGGGTAGCGTGACTCCCGTAGTCTCTGCAGTCAACAGCGTGAAATTAAAAGCACGGTCTGTCCCCGCGAGGCCTCCAAGAAAATGCGAGGTGTACGGATACGGGAAAATAGAAAAGGGCTACGACGTAGACAGGACTCATCGATCTACCTTCACGGAGTCAGCCATACGGGGAATACGTTATCCTCCGTGAAAATAGACTAAAGGTATATCGGCCGTGAGAAAGAATACGCACGTATGAATATTACGGTGTGAGGTTTATTATATTTCCTTCTAGAAGATATATATATGTATAGAAAGTGATGAACAAAGAAAAGTTATGTATCCCAGACTTAATCAGCATCCAGGTAAACAATATTCCACACGTGTCCTTACGATAAATAAATCCAGTTATAACTTTCCTTTTTACAAGCTATCCTCTGTCCTGCTTTCCCTCTCTCTCTCTCTCTCTCTCTCTCTCTCTCTCTCTCTCTTTCTCCTCAACTCTCGTCTCCTTTCTCAAAGTTTCCCTCGTGTGTCTCCCGGTTCCTCTCTACTTCGCTCCTCCGCGTTCTCTCTGACACATTAGCTAACGGTCGTGCGGCATTTGCATGCGACGGCCATTCCGTGCACGTCCGCGAGCAGACGCCATCTTGCGACACTTTACTTTGATCTTGCACGGACTAATTTTGAATTTAGGTCCCCGACGCCCTTGCGGAGACAGGAATTCTTTTGGGTAGCTACCACCCTTTTGGCTCCTGCGAGAAGAGCCTCGGGTTCGTTCCCAGTTGAATTAATAGCATTAAATTAAAATAGCCAGTGGTGCCAACCTCATTGGTAAGAAACGGAATAAATCTTTTTCTTTTGAACCTAAAAAAAGAGGGTAAGACCTATCGTTATTTCTTATCGCTGGAACAACCCCTAAAAGGGACGGCTGACTAAATCGATGCGACAACATCAGTGCCACATGTGGAACACGTATACGAATAATTCCTTTCTTATTTTCTTGGGGTTGCCAGCCCTCCCGCCCACCCAAAATTCGTGGAGCTACGTTAACAAAGTGGCATTACCGAAACCCCCGACACACCCCTGCGTCAATTTTGCTAAACAAAATTTAAAGGAGCGAAATATGCTTACACGACCCCTCTTTCAGATAAGCGTCTATTCGCACGGCCGACGTCTGACGTCGAAATAGACCTAGAGGAAACGCTCGTTCAGGCTTCGCCGAGAGAAGCTTCGACGAGCTCCTTTTTTTTCAAGAATCTTCACGCTTTCGATTCCTTACGCGATTCTCCACCGTACCAACCCCTACCTCGAATCCCTGTTCCAGCCCTTGCTTGCTTACTTACGTTTCTCTTTTGCTCTTTGTCAATTTTGCGAACCAACCCTTAGGGGGACTCTTGTTACTACTGCATGTGGAATTTACGAAAATCCCACGAATTTTACGAAATCAACGAAATTCACGGATATTGAGACTTTTTTGGGATTGCTGTTTTTTTATGTCTATACAAATTTTGAGTCGACGCGATAGACATTGGTTACATAATAATTTTGTGTAGTGTACTATAGTATAGTATGCATAGTCGGGAGACACGGTATTCGTATGAGATTATTAGGACTAAGTTGACTGCGTGAAGTTGGCTAGGCCATTTGATTTCCATAACAGAGCCAACTTCAAGTTTCACAATAGATTTGAGGAACGATGCAATCTAGTTAACGCATCGCGAGCCATTTAATAAAATTTATTTTAAAGGTTATCAAAATAAAAATTGTTACTCGATATTATGTAATATTCAATATGAAATTCAAACTGTGGAAATGGTGATTTTTTAATTAGAGTAAAAACTATTTTATTAATTAATTTCGATGGTACTGTTATACGTGAAATAAATTGATGGCAATTCGTTTAAACAAGTTGCTCCTCTCTAGTCTGTTTCTTTTTTTTTCGTAACTCATTCATTTTTATATTACGCACACCGTATATATGTACAAAAGCCCCTAGGGATCTGTACTCGCTTCGTATATACGATATCCCATGCACCGGGTGTTCGGGAAGTAATAAAGAGCAGCGACACCCGTCATTACCGATATCCAGACAAACGAGTCGACGGCGTGACTGGGATGTCGACGCCACCAAAGACTGATGTCCGACGTCAAAGGGAGAATCGAAAACTTATTTAAATAGACGCGAAGGGTCGACGCCGACGCCCGTGAAAACCTTGGACTACTGGTAAAGAAAGTCGAAGGTCGATCGTATACGTGAGCCAATGGGAGCGTGTCGAGACAAAAAAGTCACCCCTTTGCAAAGTGTAAAAATGTATTACGCGCTTGGTAGCCCACAGCATCCCTTTCGAGTGACTGACGTCGCGACGCCAGGCGTCCGTTCTCATCCCGAGATCGTTATAACAGTGAGTCTGTAATAGCAAAAAGAACAAATTTGTTTGCAAAAATATATTTCCATACAATATTCACAGTTACGCACAACGACGCCAGGCGTCGCTGACGTCGCGGACTTCCAGATACGTTTGCACACGTATTTACGTCACCTGCCACGGAAAACGATTAGATCGGAAACGTCGCGTCAGCCTGAGGTACCTACCCCTTCCACCCCCTTCCGCCCCCTACCTTCTTGAAGGGTACCAAAAGAAATGAGATGCTGCCTTTAAAGAATGATAAATGACAGCGTTGACGATGTGCCGGATGAGATTTCCGTGTGCAGGACTTGATGCGTTCCACGCCGTGGGAATATTTTAACGTCGAATCTCTCCTTTTCCACCCTTCTTCCTTACCTCCTCCATGCTTGTGGTCCATTCGTTTCCTTCCTCCCTTCCTGCATACCCTACCACCCTTACCGCCATTGCATCAGAGACCCACATGACTTCTGGCCGTCTCCGTACGACTTTTGAGATTTGCTGGACATAAGGGTAGAACGTGACAGGATCGCGAAACACGGAAAGTCCCGCATGGACGTTCATTTCTTTTTTTATGACTTTTTGTATTTTTAACGTCACGCGCACGAGCCTAAAGCATATTTTCTCGAAGGAGAGGGGAGTTATTGAAAAACTTTGAAAATCGTTCTAGCTTGCCTGCTTATTATTATTTTTTTTTTCATCCCTCCATCAACCCTCTACACCACCCTCGTATCCAGAATCCATTTTTTTTTCTTTATTACCACCGTCATGGACCAATAACCGAATGACGTATTCCATGCACTAAGGTACAGTGATACAGTTGAAACCTGTATCCAACGACTTTGATATCTTATGTAAATTCCATATTGGGTTAACCAACCAACTGAAGTTAGTCCCTATACATAATTTCTAAAGTTAAGCCAACTTCAGTCGGGAACCCTTCAATCGGATAACAATATATATATATATATATATTGTAACAAAAATGTTACTGCGAACCCCTCCCCGCCTCCTGGCTCGAGGTCCCACAGGCCTTGAGGATAGCGTTCATATTGTATAATGTTAATTGCGTATACTTAGCGTTTCAGGACTACTGTACATAGTTTTAAGGTCCCTCCCCTCCACCCTTCCCACCCCATCACCCTCCCCGTAGGGCACTGGCTCGGAGGCTCGAGGACCACCATCAAGAACAACCCCATGGACCACCCAGCCAATCCCAGCATCCCTGGAAGGACCACGAGAGTGGCTAC
>JAYRCB010000364.1:439154-456455 GCA_036026315.1 Trachelus stipa
GCTGATCGGTGCTCGTTGTTAGGTAATATAATATGTGTATATATACAGAAAAAAAAATACCTTCAATTCTATCCACACGAGGACGATATTTCGGATGTGAAAAAGAGACAAGTAATCAGTGGCGAATTAAAAAAAAATGATAATCTCAAAATATCTTACTCGCGTATGTAACGTGTAATTATACGATAACTGGTTTAATTTATACGCGAAATACAAAACGGATGTGAATATTACGTATGCCACAAGTTGTAAATTAACAATTTTTTTTAAAATTGACATTTATAAACATAAGATATATTCCATTGATTCGTGATAAAGTGACAGGAATATTTATTAGATTTCAATAATCATATTGAAAAAACATTAACCAGTGGAACAAGAGATGGAAATGAAACAGGATAGAGAAAGTCGTTGAATATTTGATAAAATTTATTTAATTTAATCTATGCATTAAAATATAATATAATAAATAAATTGAAGTGGAGCGAGGTACGGGACAAAAATATATTACCACGATTCGGTGTAATGAAAATGATCCACATTGTGTCTTTACTTTCATTTTGAAAGATCAAGGAGCACAGGATAAAACGAGTGCATGACCTTAGATCGATCAATCGTTATCGCATGGACCTGATACGCCTATCGCGAAAATTGCTCTAATCATACTGATCGTTGTTGTTATTGAGAAGAATCTCATAATCAGATCACAAGTTGTCACAAGAGACATCGGCAGCTCCCATTCCCGTTAACATATCACAGATTCTTATTTTTCCTGATAAGCAATACAGTTCTCAAGCCTCCTGAACTCATCATCGAGAGTTCATCCAGCATCCCAGCTTTACAGATGTACTTCCTCTACCGAGCATTGAACTCTGACCCCTAAGGCAAGGTACTCAGTCTCTTCAAGGACCAGGCAACGTCTTCTCCGGAGGATTCAGCTCCTTCTGTATCTCCTCAAGAGTCTTGCCCTTGGTCTCAGGGGTGATGAAGTAAACGAAGAGGGTACCAGCCGCGCAGCACAGAGCGAATATCCAAAAGGTTGAATGTATCCCAACGATAGAGTTGACAGCTTGATAGCCAAGGCCAACCATAAAGGCGAATACGGAACCAACGATAATACCGCAGGCGACAGCCGGTCCTTTGACATTAGTCGGAAAGAGTTCACCCAGCAAGACGTAAGGTAGAGTGCCAATGCCAAGTGCGACCATGACTTCATAAGCGATCAGAGAAGCAATAGGAAGCCAAGTGATCGATGAGACATCAGCTTTGACTTGGTACTTCAAGAAGAAAAAGAGTCCTTCGACAGCCAGCGCAAGAGCAGCAGTCAGACCGGATATCAGCATCAGGGGTCTTCTTCCAGCTCGGTCGACCAGACCAGCTGCCACAAGACCAGCTATCAATTGGGCTCCACCCAGAACGACGACAGCCTGACCCGGTGCCAATGATGATCCACTGTGGCTGAAGATCTCCTGGGTATAGGCAACGATCGCCATGTGACCTGAGAATTGCTGGGTCGCCTTGAGTCCAAGAAGAATTACCAGGGCGCGACGGTTCCCCCTGGTGGCGACCAACTCAAACAGGGAGTTCCTCTCTGACCTCTGACCTTCCAGGACCCCGTCCTTCATGGCAGCGATGTCAGCCCTTACGGATTCAGGCTTCTTCACCTGTCTCAGGGTCATCAGACTCTTCTCCGCATCCTCGTCCCGACCTCGTATCAGGTAGTAGTAAGGAGTTTCCGGCATGAAGACGAAAGTCACGATGAACGCCAAGGGCACTGACATGGAAACTAGGTTAAGCTCCCAGTATGGTAGGTACGCTCCTACAGCCGTTACGAACAACGTCCCCACGTTGGTAGACATTTTCAAAAATGTTCCCAGGGCGCCACGGATGTTCTTGTCTGCTATCTCACCCAGGTAGATCACCGCTACGTTGTAAATACCACCGTGACCTATTCCGGCGACGAATCTTGCCACGTAGAGGACCACCACGCTCTTTGCCACTATGACCAAACCCCACCCTGCAAGTTGGGGTAGAGCGAAAGCCAATAGAGAGAATTTCCTTCCGATTCTGTCCACGAACAGAGGACTCAGTATCGAACCTAAGATACCGCCTAGAGTGTACAGCGAGGCTACCCATGCACCTTGACCCTTCGTCACCGGAAATTCCGACTCTGAACTGGTGAGGTATGGTAAGGATGGTGAGGTCCATGCCAAGTGCTCACCGCAGGCCATAACTCCTATACAGGCTGTAACAGATTAAATAATTTAACATTAGAAGAAAAGTGAAAAATTAAAAATCTTATGATCCAATCAAAAATTTTCTCAAATCGTTGAAAATTACGTTAAACGTATATGATGTTATCAATGATAAGAACTTCGCGTGGGGTTAATAATCAGTAAATATAATTCCTATTATCCAATTCAACGTATAATCACACGAAAAAGTTTCTTAATAGAAAAAAAAATCTCATGAAATCCTAAATGAGAAAGTCGCGTGGATCGAAAAAATTTGTTGATAAGAAAACCAAAAAAAAAGAGTTTCTTTTATAACTCCATCAGCTGTATCCACATTTAATATATTTTTTCTTCGAAAAAAAGGTAAGACACAAACAGAAATAATAATTCGTCATGAAAGTTCGCGTGTTAAATAATAATTCGCCAAATGAAAACATCAATCAATAATTATAATCGCGGCACAAATTTCTCCAATTCAATGATAACATCCTCGAAGTACAATAAAGTAAATGTCGTATGAAAAGATCGCGTGGATTAAGAATTTGATTACGAAAACCTCCAGTCACTGCATAACGCAATAAGGCTGATATACAACATAGGTACAGGCGAAATTCAGAAAGGCTATTAATTCGCGAATTTAAAACCCGAGAGTTAATGGCTCCACCGTGTACTCGTCCTACAGTGACGAAACGCGTCTTGCAAAATAAGTAAAATCCCTCGTTGCGATATCGTCAAAATGAATAAAAACTTAAAAAATGAATCAATATTATCGCGCGATAAATATAAAACCGATCGCTCGTTTTTTTTGCAACTTTTATAATTTTTCCCCAATGCATATGCACATCGAGAACGACGAAATATCATCGCGCACGTTGTTCGTTGGCTACGTCGCCGATGTGCTTACATACATAAAATAACATTCCATGAAAGATTTTTTTTCTTTAATTCCTCTCTCACCGTTTTCTTAACACCGCGTAACCGGTTGAACGAGGTTAACAAGACAGGACGTCCAGTCTGGGCACGCGTCTACGATTACCCCTTTATCCATAATTAATTATGTTAATTCAATAACGCGTATTATAGCGCATGGTACGTACTTAACCTAACCTAACCCAACCTAATATACAACTGGCTCAGGTATGTGCAAAATCGAATAAAAAGAAATTATTTTTCCAATATCTACTTGAAACACACAAAATTGCAAATTAATCGTTTCGTTCTTTTTTTTGACAATTTCTGTTTTTACCGAGTTAATCACGAAGCCCGAATGGTATAGAACCACTGCGGCTGGCTTTCTATACGTGACTGTATTATACTATAAACGTTGCCGTTAGTTAAGCAGAAAAATAGTACTTTGAAACTGAACAGGTCTAACAGGAAGCAATTGAAATAATAGGGGGTTATTAACACTGGCCAGGTAGAATAGCTACGGGCTACTATAATCAAATGTACTAAATTGCAACTTCAGACGGGGATGCTGCAATTGCAGTACTTATAAATTGCAGTTGAAAGATTTTAAATGATAATTATATCATAGTTCAAACGATGGCATGGCAGTCTTGATCACCAGGAGATTATACAATCTTAATTATATGCAAGTTCGTGCAGTCTCATTGATTAAAAGAATTTTTGGAATATTATTTTTTTTCATTTCTGATTTTCTGCCAACGTAAACTATCTAAACGTCTCTCCTTGACTGTTCAGAAAAATATTTTTTTCTATAATATTTCCAAAAAATTTCTGACGCCTGAACGTAATTGAAAGTTAATCATTTACCGCTAATAGCTGCTGCGAATTGTAACCACTGACTTCCACGTTCTCCCGGACACTCTTGACCTTCGACCTCTCTTATTTTTTTATCATCCACCACATTGGTCTGCTTTGTCTCCTCCTGACTGCGCAGACACGAAAACACGTTGATAAGATGCATCCTGATGGTCCACTTGCTCCTTTCGGAATATGATTTTTTAATTGAACAAAATTTTTACACGCGGTCAACACTTATATTTTTATTCAACAACTTTACTCTCTCTTTCCTCTCGAGAGATCGTCCGAGGTCACAGCTTCCTTCGTACGAACGATTAATTTTTTTTTACCGATTAAATGTTATCGGTCACTCACCACGATTGATTATTGATTACACCGAATTAATTGAAAAAAAATGTTGCCCGAAATTTCTTAAAGATCAATTAGATCATTTAATCAAATCTTCGACACCATCGACTATCCTCCACTTCGTATCTCCCTTATCCTTATTTTCACTACGATTCTTCCTCTCTCTCACTCTTCTCTCTTTAATCCAACCAAACAGGCCCAACGTGTCTTCCGTCTACGGAAACTTTCCTGCCGTAGCAAATGGCAAATAATCCACGAGAATCGCCGCAAGAAGTGGCACAGAAATTGCGAAGCAGATTATTGATCTTCTGTACGTCGTGTTGTCAATCGAAGATTAACGGTATATAAACATGTATAATCCATATACATACATGTATAAAAACATATACGATAGCTTCGTAGAAAGTGATCGATGAAACCGACAACGTTCGATTTGCAATTTTACTTATGCAAATTGTCATTCAAGAAGTTGAATTTGGATCAAGTCGATCGGAACGTCCCCAAGAGCTCTTCGCGTGACGATTTAAAAGGATGCTGTGGAGATTCGTCTCGTAGGTATTTTGAAAAAAATTTACGATTGCCACTTTGACGAAAAAAAATAATTATCAACGATCGAGTCGACTATTTTTATTGCAACTAAAAAATGAAAATTATTTCAAAAGCTAAACAAATTTTTTCACACGCCACACGGAGCCTCTTCGTTCGACGATCTTCGATAATTTTATGATAAACTTTTCTAAGTCTTCCGATCGTGCACGATGCTCTGCTCCGCTCTCGTTTTAAAAATCGAGAGAGATTCGGCGTGCGTTCACGGCACGTGGTGCCGAACTGAACTCACAGCCAGTGGGACTGTGCCTTTAAAGCCGATTGAGTGACAGCTATCATGGTGGGGCCTTCCGCGGGGCCCTACTTGCCTCCTTGTAGTAGCCCCACTCGCGGCGTGCACATTCAATTCGCAAGAAACGACGGGGACGTCACTGAATCAGCATCAGCAAAGCTGTACCATTTATCTCTCGACAGAACACCCAGACTCTTCGCTCGACTTCGGCCTCTCGGGAGCGATAAGCACGAGAGAAAATTTTTGTTCATCTCATTTTACATTAAATCTCACTTAACCCCTGGATACTATACCCTTTATTCTATAGGAATACAATTAATCATCTACACTCTTTATTACTCTCCAATCACAAAATACATGTCACCTTATCAACACATTCATTCATATTACCTATACGTCACTTTTTTATTTTGTTTACAAACTATTTTCCACGTGTTTACTTCGTTCTGGCATATCGCACTGATATCCTGCCACTGGTTTTATATATTTTTTGACGTATAGTCCACGTGTTCGATGTGTTTTCTTTTTTGACAGATCCAAACCAATCAAGTCTCTAGCGAGACGCACGTGTCACTGTATACAATATATTTCACGAAACATACCTATATGTATGATTTTGGACTAAACATATGTTACCTCTTTAATTTATCACGTAAATTATTTTCTAAAAAAACTGCCTGCAATTTCCTAAGGATTTGGTTGCTTGTCAACTGTCAAAAAAATACATTGAATTCCTGCATCGACTGTACAAGTCTGTCTTTTTATTGCTTACGATGAATCCTAATCCGCATAATTTTTACGTCATCATTGAATGCTGGGGAATCGCGGTTGATCGTCATACTATACCTATATCTGAATGAAGTTTGTACACAGTACACATATGTGTATTTATACACACAAGTACACAGGCTATTATGTCAGACCTGCATTCCACTGTACGAAACGTGATGTCGCGTGTCTGCCAACATTCCAGGACCCTTTAGCTAACACGAGTAAAAGTAAGTATGGAATTTTATGCGAATCCAAAACGGCCGAACATATGTCGGTATGACAGATTGACATAATGAATTATCATGAATTATTTAGCCACGTGCCACTAATTAGGAAGTTAATATTTTTACTCACGCACACTAAATCGCTACTGTGTATCGGAGCAAAATTTTTTGTTTCGTCTGTACATATATTTTTTGAGCCCTCGTTAATTCACCGAAAAATAATATGGTGTCGCAACGTGCAAAATCTCTTAAGTGATTCCATAAACGTCACAGCGCGTACAGCTAATGCGCAAAGTCTTACGCAACATTCGCAATGTGGAACGCGACTGGTAACCTTAAGATTCCGCGAGTGCATCCACGCCGATTTACATTCTTTCCCAACGCGTGCTGATGCAAAGCGTGCAATTTGCCAGACGTTACGGAATTCATGGTAGTTTAGGTAAAACCGTGTATCAGCCAGGTAAGGCTAATTAACGGTTAATTAATTGTCACGAAATTATTACACACACGCGTGAGTATGTGTGATGTGGTCGTTTTGTGGAGAAAAAAAATCCTTTTTACGTACTTAAAGATCTGCAATGGGTGGGGGGGGGGGGGAGAAGGAGGGGGGTCATGTAAGTCTAGAAAAAAATTTCCTATACGTTCTCATGTGTGATTAGCACTACTGTTAACTAATCTTCGTTTTGATGACTTCTTCGAAATAATTACGTAAAAGAAAAAACCGTCGCTCGGTAATTTGAAAACGCTTAACTGTTTTCTGAATGATAATTATCCGTATCAGGTAAACAGTCAGGTACGATGCGTTGACAGATACCAAAAATGACCATTTTCGTGGATTTTCCGAAAGCCCAGATATGTCTTCTAGATATTTTTCTTACTTACTTGTAAGTTGTTCGTAAAGTCACTGAGCTTTGTTATGTCTGATATTGTGTCGTGATATGGAATTTTACGTGTTTCTACGTTTCACGTGTTAAGCGTATGTGCATTTTTTTTATTATCTTGAATATTTCCTTATGTCCGTCATATCCCAATGGTAAATCCCCGTTGGGAATTAAGCAACAGTATTTTCAAAAATAATAAAAAGAAGACGATATGACGATACACGGTAGACGTCATTTAAATACAGTTAGATATGAATATATATTTTAAAAGTATATAACAGTATATATATATATTAAAGCTTTATTTAAAAATATTTCTATAAAAATAATAAAAATAAATATCTTTGACAAAAAATTTTCGTGCAACTCGACGACTTCCGTGTGAGGTAATACCACTGAATTTTTTTATATTTTTTTGAAAGTGAAATTGCTCCTTGAGATTCACGTAAATGAATAAGAAATTATTCGACGAGTGTTTGTCTTGACTAAGAAGCTCGGAATAAAATTTTACAAGGTTAACTGCGGTTTGATGATCCAATTGAGAAAGCCAAACGATTTAGCAGGGGGCGATATACCAACAAAGGAAATTATCCAGTGATTCGGCAAGCAGGTAAAAAAGAATTTAGCTTTGAAGAACAAAGACGAAGAAACGTGTACGATAAGTGTTTGTAAAGTGACGAAAAATAAACTAAAGATTTCAATAAAGATTTCCAGAGGATAAGCGTACCACGTAGTTGGATGCCAACACTGTAAAAAAAAAACCAGAAATTCGTTTCGTCCGAACTAGATTGAAACGACGTTACGAAAGTTAATTAGAAACACAACACAAGTGCGAATCGCTAATTTGACACAGTTTTCATGTGCAATAAAAAACGATAAACATTACCAAGGAAAGTCTTGTTTCCATCCATAAGAGCAAACGATAATAAGAGAAGCCTAAGCGATTAATATGTTTATTCAATAAAAATAGACATAATTACGTAAACTGTCTTTTTTACAGAAAAACTAAAAAAAAATTTCCATCTTCATTCCGTCTGCTGATAATAATAAATAATACAATATTAAAATTCCATTTCAATTTCAATTGCAGCTGATACATATATACTCTAGTAATATATCTTTTTTGTTTCACTAACAAATTTCCATCTTCATTCCGTCTGCTGATAATAATAAATAATAAAATGTTAAAATTCCATTTCAATTTCAACTGCAGCTGATGTATATATACTCCAGTAATATATCTTTTTTAATACACCAGTCTGATTACGTATCCCGATATGCATCTAAATTACAAATTCGCAATGTATCTACTAATTTCAAAGTAGATAAAACCGTCAACCGGATCTAAGGACAGCCGGAAAATCCTGAAGCAACTCAACGACACTTCCGACTATCGTTTCTACAGTGACGAAGCAGCCAGTTTTGTCCCTTGTCCGCCACGTGACTCTAGTGTCAATGGGCGAACCCATATTTTGCTTCCGAGTGGCCGGAATACTCAAATGTCTGGTCGACTTAATCAACGGCACGTCCGTCGAATACCGAATTGGACAAGTCGCACCTGCAAGTAAGCGACCATACGATTTTACCATTGCACGTCGTCCAATGTAAAATCAAAATATACGTTAGGACGTTTATGCCTGATGGCTACCCATATACATATATACATAGTACATATCATATAGTAAGCAACTGATGTGTTCATGAATATATATATATATATATATATACTTCAAGTATAGATACATCGAAATCTATAATTGATACTTAGGTTACAACAACAGCCATGACACAGTTGCCAAATTGGTAGACACAAATGATCTAAGATTTCTTTTTAAACCCTCGAAAAATTCATGAATAAGGCTTTGGCCTTTCTATTGTAAAATTCTAAATATAACATATGTCAGCACTCACGTTAACAGCTGTAAAAATATTACTTCTAGTTAAATAAAAGTGTGCCGCTGTAAAATTCGACACCGCAGCGTATTAAGAAAAAGTATTACTGACCACTTGCCACTTAACGTACTATACGTTTAATGAATTACGACCGCAGTCAAGTATGCGAATTAAAATACATCGAGTAGCGATTAATCAAGAAAATTTTCATAAATACGCGTTATCGCTTCTCGTTATCTTGAATATTTATCAAAAATATTCATTTCGATGCGAACCTAACCTATACTGCTTACGGCAATAAAAATCCAGATGGCGCTGCTTGTCTATGCATTATTATTTATTTAGTCTTTATTCTTCTCTTATCCAGCACGATCGGTCAACCTCGCGTTAATGATAACCATATATACCGGAAGTCGAATGAGTCTGTTAAGCGCGGGAAAAGCCACGAATACAAACGAGAAAACGTAAGAATCTCGTCACGTCGTTAAATTCGATACTCGGACGAGTCGGACGTTTCGCTTTTACGCTCGAAGCACGCTCGGACGACGTGCTCTTCCCTGCTTCCCGGAATATCCTCGGGGAAAAAAAAAATAAAAAAGGACGAGGATAGAGGTGGAGTGACGGAGAGAGGTCGTAAGAGAAAAGAGAAAGGATGTAATTATCACGAGAGATTTTAAGATGAGGTCGTACGACCTGCTGTTTACATCGCTAATATTAGGGATGATCGGGTAATACCTATTGATTTTTTAATACGTCAAATATAATTTTTTGCAATCGTACTGTGTATATATGCTTCTTTTAAAATTATTTTTGCACAGGCAAAAAATGGGTATTCCTCCGAAGATTTAGCTTCTTTGGCCTCATAACGTTCACGCAATACTACCGGAGTACCCACAATGCGCGACGTGGACAGTTTGGATAAGTTTTTTTTTCATAGCTCGAAATAAAAAAACAAAATTAAAATTTTATATATATCTTTACGTAACGAATCAACTTGCGTTGTATTTCAGGTACTGTCTACTTTTATATTCTAGTCCTCATATTGTTAAACTGGACGTTAGTTTTTGCATTGGATAGTGCAACTGGCGTGATAACTTTCTCCTGGTACCCAACAAGCTATTTTTAAATTTATTTACTTTCTCACAAGCAAATGCGTTCTTATTGTATTCGGTACCAGAAATTTTGAAAAGTGATCGATTTGAATTTTTTTTTCTATGTAAATACAATTTTGGATTATTAATATTAGCAACGTTTCCTTGTCATTAGAATACACAGATGTCGTACGTAATTTCTGGTATGTAATTGTCGAGGTCAGTTGAACGCTAAACGCAAAGCAAATGCGTTACGGCGTCAGTGTCGTATACCACAAGTAAATCTCAGCGGAATGTCAATTCGTAGTATTCGCGATCAAGGCGTTCGTCGCTCGTTGAAAACGCACGAGGAGGAACCGCAGGAGGACGAATGGAAATTACAAGGTCATGCGATAAATATTAAAGGGTTTGATTGCCAAATTACTTGAGTATCCTTTCGCTCTTTTTTCTAGAATGATTTTCAACATTAAAAAAAATATATTTATTTTCCATAAATTAAAACCATACAAATAATGACGTTAGAATCACAGGTTACTGTGACGTACATAAATAATCGGATAACGACGGAAGAAAATTGAGTTAACAAAAAGTGTAATATATACTAACTATCCAAATACGAAAAAATTAAATAGGCACTTTTTATTAACTACTAACAAATAGTTTCCCAGTTCATTGCTACTTGTCTGCCCAGTGCAAACAACTGTCTAATACAAATCGACTGCGTCTTATGCGAAGATACGTTAAAGAGTTTGGCAAATAATTAGCAATTTTAGCAATTATCGCTGTTTCTATTTGTACGGAGTATTAGCAAAATTCATACTGCCAGCAGTAGATATTCAAGGTATGTGAAAAAATATTTATAGATTTCGAGGAAAAAGGGACACGTGCCCCCTGCCCCCCAAAAAATTCTAAAATAAAAAAATTATTGAAATACGGTTGGTTTGACAAATATTTTAGTTTCTCGCTCCAATGAAAACAGACCTTACTGAACTTATTATCCACGTACTTTACGCTTATCGTGATGTCCTTAGAATCTTTAAGGTCAGCTTCTCAACGTGGAGTACAAAAACGTCGTAAACGGCATAATTTCAGCGTCGCTATAGAATGTGCAATGAAAAAGACAGTGAAAACGATTCTGCTGACGTCACGAGATACGTTGAGGATGACGCAATTTTTGAACACATAGAATTTCTCAGGGCCGAAATCGTACTATTTCACGTACATACATACATACATGTACCAACATACACTAAATACAGCACAATCTGAAAACGCGCAAACCGGAAGTTCTGATCGACGTTCGTCCCGAATGGCAAGTTGTTATCGATCAGCCAGTATGACCAACCAGAGAAAAAGAACGTGTCCTAAATATCATAACGTAACACGCATGCACCGAAATCATCTTGATTACCCGGATCATCGAACTATTAATTTACTCTATTTGCAATACCAACGTCATTGGCTACGATCACCTCAAGCATAATGAGCAAGTCCAACATATATTACCAGGAACTGGTTTATTGTTTCCCTAACGTAGTATATATATATATATATATATATATATATATAAGAAAAAAAAGAACTTCGTTTTTTTCCCTCCAGGAATGCGTGCTTACGTTGCTAATAACTGGTCAACGGAACCGATTGATTGATTGTTCTGAAAGTATTAATGATCATCATCGCATCAAGATCCATCCGGTTTAATGATGTTAGAAATTAAAAAAAATATTTTATGCACGTAAAAAATACAACATACATATATATATATATATATATATATATATATATAATTTAGCACCATAGGTCATGCAACGTCATGTGACGTCACTGGCGTAAAGCTCGCAAGCACACTGAATGCGCTTCGATTGAATAGTCATTTCAATGTCGTGCGTCTCTGTATTCCAAATCGAAGCTGCATCAGCGTCTAGAGCGGAGGCGTCTGCAATCGCGTCTCTAGGCGTCGGTGCACGCGGACGCGCATCTACGAGGATTTGCGAGCTTGCAAGCTCCGACGGTTGACGAACGATTGGGGGCGTATCCAATTCCCTCACAAGTGACTCCTGACCCCGCCCCCAAACGTCACGTCATCAACAGCTCGCAGCCGATTGGCCAGCCGGGTCGAGCTTGCGGCTGCTATTGGCTGCTACGCTCCGTCGCAAGCTCCCAAGGCCTCCCTCGCCACCTCGCCTCCTCACCCAAGACCCGACGGCATCCGTCTACGCCTACCTGTTCGATTGTCGTATGTTTCATTTATTCGAAGCTCCCGTATATACGTGACTCGAGCTTTTTGCGACGAAAAACGTCGAACTGACGTTAGGTTTCGAAGGACGGACGTTTAGATGCGCGGATGGTTAGATGCGCGGACGTACGTGTGGCGGACGATATAAGACGTTTACGGTGATCGTACGCGGTTTATGACCAGAGTAAATCATTTAATGAGAGAGAAGGTAGATGCTTTTTAGGAAATTAATGCCCAGCCATTTCCTTTTCTCTCTTTACGAGTCTCCAAGGTCGATGCCATCTCAGACATACATGGGACTCGCAAAGAGCTTTTGGGACCCGAGTACGATCCGGCTACGTTGAATGATTTATTTTCACCTACCGACAGTTTGGTATGTTGTAATTTTTTTTGCACCACCGAAATCAATACAAAGACTAATTATTCCAGTTAGCATCCACAGAGATAGTGATAGCTTTCAATTTTTTTATTATCAGCTCTTATCACTGCTAACAGGTCTGACGTCGTTTTATTAACGTCGGATAAGGGTTTGCACAAGCTCAGCCTGAAAATACTCTGGGATACGACCCTTATCGTTATATATTTTACTGAATCGCCTGATATTACCTATAGGTATTGAATATCAAAATGGCCGATGTATAAATCCGTGATTGCCGCTACTCAACCACGTTTTGTTTCCATAAGGTATCAGAAACTCTAGAGAAATCGTAGGGTATCACCGACAGGGTAAGACTTTTTACGAGCTATACGTGACCGATCCACATACCTATGACCGGAGTGTGTATATATATGTATACACGCATATATATTTATGGACAATCAATCGTTTATTAACGACCGAAAATTTGATGAGCCTACTTGGTACACTGAAATACGCTATTCGACCAAATTGTTTGATGACTGATTGAACCAAAATTCTCGTAGATTTTTTTTATTATCTTTTCTTCAAATACAACGAAATTCTATAATCCCGTTTATCGCCCTTGGTAAAAATACGAGCTGTCATCTGTCAGTGATTTTTTAGTAATTGTTTACGTAAGAAATTGTTGTTCTTCGACTAATCGCAGATATTGGACAAATTTTTGAATATGAAAAAATTTTTATCTATAATAAAAAAATTTACTGACATTCTTAACGTGACGTATAACGAACCATGAAGCCATAAACACGACGGAAGTTCATCACCAGCCTAATTAGGAAATCCAATAATAATTAGTTTCGGACTAACAGTACCCGAGTAATGTGTACGGTATTAAAATTTCGTGACATAACCAGATTTTACTTGAACGATAAGAATAATTATCAGCAGTCACACGATGAGTATAGATATATCGTGTATATTACTATAGTCATTGTATACGAGAAGTCGAGAAAACAAAGTGCAAGAAAATAATCAATATCGTGTCCAAAACAAATTACTTTTAATTTATATGGCTGTACAGTCTTTATGGCACTAGAAACGTCAACGTACGATCCTACGAATTTTCGTACGTGAACGTTTGGGTTACGCAATACGTAAAAACGTAAACGGATGGCGAAGCTGTTCTCGTTACATAAAAGGTAAATAGAACCGGAGATTGGTACGTGATCGACAGAGCGGAAATTCCGCTGCGGTTGTAACGCGTTCGGATTCGGTTCGTTCGAATTAGTTACAGATACTTTTTTTTTCAAGAGTTTTAAACACGGCGACACGAACGGCAGAAATCATTGCTTCAGTTTTTCCAACTGAGTCTCCGCGCGAGCACAACACCCGGAAGACCTCGACCCACCTGGACAGGATATAATCGGAAGTCGCGCATGGACCACTGAAAACACGTGGAAACTTTGAATTTTTACTACTTGGAAAAAAAATTTTTTTTGGCTACACAAAATTCCACGCGTACGCTAATACTGCTTTTCAAATATCCCGCTTTAAATTGAATCAGGGTTAACGACTTAACCTTCTTCTTATTGAACGTACAAAAGTAGGTACGACACGGTTTCTGATACCGCAGTACTTCGCTGCACGTGACACGATTTTTACAGTCTGAAACATTGAAAGATTTTGAAAGTCGACCATAGAACGATTTTTTTCCTTTGGGGTAAAAGCTTCGTACGAGGTAAAATTTTTTATTGAAATTACTTTATGTTTTTTTCGTAAGCTTTTACGCGCTTGACAGTTTTCAACTTTTTTACCATATACATATGGTATCGTATAGGCTAATGGGTAGTTTATATTTTTTATTTTTTTTATTATTCGAACATTTTTTATTCTTCCTATACACGCCTCAGGGTCACAGCTTCCGTTTAGTGGGATTTACGTTGACCTTTTCTCAAATCAAAATTATACCAGATTCTCCCGTGTTATTTTCTTACTGGCACAATTTATGCAGCTGTCTAGGCTGCCGGAGACTGCATTTACGATTAGAAGCGTCGCGACGCTTTTCAGTGACGTTTTCCCAGATATAAATTGACCTATCTACAGATTCAATATTTATACGTTATATCCATAATATCTAATCGCATCCGTCTTATTTCAATTTTCTTTATCGATTAAATGGATATTCAATGCGAAGACGGTGCAATGCAGCGATTAATTTCCTGGCAGATATTATCCTTTCATTAAAATCAAAAACGCTACTACCGAGAAAGACTAAGAGCTGTCGATTAAGAAAATAAAAGGAAGCTGTATAATAACTCACGCGGCTTAACCTTCCAATTGCAGTATATATATAGATATAGAAAAACCATAATACCTCCAATTGGCGTTATAAGTAAAAAAATCAATTAGACAATTTTCTACCGTCTTATCGGTCCAAGTTCAATTAATTTTATCGATACTGGATATAATACGTATAATTTTTATAAAATTAGCTAATTCCACCAAACCCCCATTTTTTTCGTAAACGATAAAAACTTAGGCTAAAAAATTCTTTAATTTGATATACCCTACCAATAATCGATCAACAATCGATACCGATTATTGTACGCTTTTATACAGTGACAATAGTTCTCATTGACAATATACGTAATTCAATTGATTTGATAACCTTGATTAATTCCACTCCCTACGCTCTTGATGCATTCAGTATCCAATCGAACGTCCACGCACAATACAGGTAGAATTACTAATTATTTAGATAAGCAAAGATATTTATCGTACGCTCCAGTTTTCATAATTTCGTAATAATAACAAACAATGATAATAACGTATCGTGCAACCAATATTCGTATCGGCCGATAAATTCGAAATGATTGAATTGCCAAAATTAATTGAGCCCGAGGGTACCGAAGCTGAAAGTGAAGCAAAAGGAACCAACAATTAAGCAAACTGCGTGTCTGTCAAAATGTCCCAATAAAAATATAATAGTAAAGAATCAGTCATATTTCACGCTTTCACTGTATTTTTATATAAATTAAAAAAAATTGTAATTGCGAAAAAGTATGCCATTTTATTTTTATTCATATATAAAAAATATACATGTACCAAATACTCGTCTCACTATATCATTTGACGTACGTGATGATTATCATTGAGTATCATTAACAATGGTACTGGCCATGTCGAATAGGACAATTCCTATTGTCCATACAAAGTGATTATGCAACGCGAGCAACATACAGCAAAAGCATGATGAATCATTTGCCACTGTTGGAAACGTAACAAATGGATTTCTGAAGCGAATGCATAGGGAAATTTTTTTTCTGATCGTGATTGCGTGTGGAAATTGAGATTGAGTAAGATTGGAATGTGATTTTTTTTCATTTTTTTTAATTCTCTAATATTGTTCGATCATTCGCACCTGTCAGATTTTCAGAGAAGTCATATATTTTTTAATGGATTATTCGATATTCTTAATTTATCTGCTAAGATGATAGACGCTTCTCTTAATACGATTATGACGTAATCTTAATTATCCTGTGAGATAATATAATAGACTTGCGAATGGACCTAAACGTGTTATAATGAATAATGGAATGACAGGTAATTTATTATTGACATGTGATACGTGCGAGTAATCATCCATAACTCACGAGTGATATTACTTTTTAAAAAATTTGTATCCGAATTTTGAAAAATTATAGAGAAATTAGCCACTTGTAATTAACCTCTTGGTAATTTCGTACCAAAAGATATTATTAATGTTATACATTATTACCCCAAACACATAAAACTTTAAATGACATTAAATAATTTTCTATTAAAAGATCAATTATTTGGAATAACGATAATTCACTTTTATGCAGATATGTAATTATAAAACTGAAATTACAAGTGTGAGAAAAGCCACAAAATTCTCAGAAGACAGTAAATTATCGCTCGTTTATTAATTCACTACTATGAAGCAAGTTCTTCAAATTATACTAAATAAAAACCTTGTTCACGTAATGCGTGACAATTAAAATCTCATTTCTCGCAGTGAGCATAAAAAATTAATTACTCCAATTAACAATCCATCTCGCTCTGTATATTCTTGTTTTTTGAATCAATTTTTTTTTTCGAAATTACTCAAATCATTTTCAGCATATCCTGTCCTCTTCGGCTAGAAAATAAATATCGAACGACCCAAAGCTCAGACTCAATTACAATCTCGAGCCTCAAGCTCGGTTCAGCCTCGGCGACGGTCGCAATCTTAATTAAAAGTATGTCGAGCGACTTTGTCGCTCGATGGGAATTACGAAGGTCTCTTACGGGGAATCCTCGTGAAAATGTATACAATTGCGAAGCATCCACCTCAATTAAGGGTGCAGCTGTACGCAGAGAAAGGATTGTGCACCCATCTGGTTAACTGGTCCAAGAGAAAACAAGACGTCGACTAGAAAAAGGACCAGAAAGAATTATAACCAGAGACAAATTTTTAAGAGTGAAAAAAAAATAGGCGAATCAGATAAAATGAAAAAAAAAGTGAAAGTATGTTTACACGTAGACGTAAATTGAAGAGGAAAAAAAAAGGTATCCATTATACGAGGGTGGATTGATAAGTTTCCGGCCTGACTAAGAAAAACAAGGTTATTTAAAATTTTTTTTTTTTATT
>JAYRCB010000364.1:456555-514530 GCA_036026315.1 Trachelus stipa
AAATGTCACCTTCAGGTAGGCCTAGTGGCGCCATTTCTTGGTCAGGCCGGAAACTTATCAATCCACCCTCGTATACCACTTAGGGCGTGTTCGCAGTTACGCGATATCGTCGCTGGACAATCGAGAGAAAATATCGTACGAGCCCGAGTCATTAGTCCACTGTCATTCCTATTACCAGTTTACACGTAAGACCCAAAACATCATTCGCGCACGTTTCGTTTCTATTTTTGTTTACCTTACAGCACGTGCTTTTTCTTCTGTCAAACAATTTTACTGTATTTCGAGTCGCCATTATTTTACGCACCGTTGAACAATTTCGCATAGAGTAAGATTATGTCAATAAACCGTTGCGAAATTTTCGCAGGAAAGTGATTGACCGTGATGGAATTTAATAATTTAAAAAAAAAAAGAAAAGAAATCAATTTTACCCGTAAAACTATATAATTGTTTTTTATTTACAACATACACATATGTATACTGTAGTACGTGAAGTGACTGTAGCATTTTCTAAATGACTTTCAAAAGAAATTCCACAGTGTATATATATGTATATATACGCCTCAAGGTTAATTAATAAATTCTTTACAGCCTGGTGAACGTTTTTAGCCGCAAGGATCTTTTTGACAAAATGGGTCACTCGTCGATTATGATTTAACGAGTGTACGATAAATATTTGTACGTGATTTTAAAAATGTTTAATTAACAACCCAGTACGATCGGGTCGAAGCGATAGTCGCGTTTGTCGTTGCAATGGAGACTGCCTTAATTCGCAAATACAAGTTTATGTACGTTCGCTGTATATTCACGAAACGGGAGCTTCTCCTTGGTCCAGAGGAAGTTGCTGCTACCCATGGGAGAAGATCAGACTATCCGGAAACTGGTAATTGCAAACTCGTACAGAATTCAGGAGAAATCGGTTCGAAGCTCTCGGTGAGTCCCAGACACTTTCCAAAACTGAATTAGCGTTTTGACGACGCATGTACGTTCTCAGAATGACATAACATGTGTATATATATATATACTATTTGAATAGATAAATACACATATGGACCATAGTAGCGTTCGATACGAATAAAATCAATTCGATCTGCACGATACGATTCAGGCATAACGTTTTTCGTCATTCTCAAGCGTGACGGTCGTCACGCTTGGACGTAATTGTCCATTACGATCGCACGTAATTGTGCGAATTATTATTACACATAAAATTACATTTTATTTGCGATATCCTTTCTGCACTTTTATTTTTTATGTTGGCACGTCGTTCAAATACGACCACGTGATCTTGCGATTTCGGGGTAATGTTGTGCCGTGTTGACGAAAATTTGCAAAATATTTGCGTAACGGTCAGCATTTCGCATACGTCGAAAATATCTTCGATAAACAGCAGGACGCAGTCCTCGTACCCCGTGCGTAACGTCAAAAGATATTTTTTCTTGTCCACACGTTTTTTTAACCTGTAAACGATAAGAAATATATATCAGTAACGTTAATCGTGGATATGCACATTAATAAAATTTATATTATTTATTGAGCGCCAATCGTGTTATAAATATAAAACGTATGCTGGCGGTAAAAACAGAATGTTCGTTTACCCACAAAAACAGGTCAATAATTCTTTTGTACGTATAGTTAAAAATATGTTCTGTATGTAGTCACAAGAATTATTGACATTCGAGCGTATCAAAACATTGTCGCAGGTATTCGTTGAAATTAAAATAGTAAATAAAAAGAGCAAAACATGGACAAAAAATTTTCACATGGTTACAGAGACAAACTGAAATTTATCAAACATTTTTTTGACACCCCGTATATCTCACGTAGCTAATTTTACCGCAATCTGATCACGTGGCCATTGACAGGAATTTCAAAAAATTGTTGCTCAACTAAACGAATTTTTCATTTTGAATTGCGCAACGTCGACAAGCATTAAAACATACTAATTCAATGTGGCTCAAAAATGAATGATTTGAAAAATTTTACCAGCTTAGAAAATAATACAGCCTATTCGTCCTAACGCGAAATATCCATAGACCCATACAAGTTGCCTTTACTTAAAGCAGGTAAATCGCGCGTGCGTCGCATATAAAATGTGAAATACGTAAATTACAAAGCGGCCCAAATAACATGGGATTTCCTAGAAACACAGAGTCAAAAAAAACAAGACATTTACCTTCCTCCAAACATCTCACTCGGTATATAATACATTCCTATCGTACATATATATAGAGTTCGAGGTGTGCCCCAATATGTCAACTGTATGTTTTTCTCTGAGAATTTCTCAGTATTCGTCCAATAAGCAGCTAATTTATGCTTCCTAAATATCATGTGTTACCCGGTCGGTAAACAGTTACCATAGGAGCATTACCTACAATGAAGTTCCTTATAGCCTATTAAAAGTGTATGGTGTGAAGATATATATACACATATATTTAAAAATTAAAATATATTTAGCATAATAATAAAATTTCAATATATGTGTATACTACCCTACATAACTTTACGACAATGTATTGGCAATTAAAATAATTATTAATTATATAGTATCAATAGATATATCCACGTATATACGTAATATATCACTCGGCATTGAATATGTAATAAGGAAATAATCTTACAGACAAGCGCATTAACGATCTCGAGTGATGAATTAAATTAAGTAAATGAGATCCTGCGTAGAACGGTGGATGGCAGAAGCGGCGAAAATTACAACACAAGATCAAGGCTGGTTTTCATGGCCATAGATAAAACTAGCAAGTTGCCGGTGCTTCCCTCTGAGAAAATTAATTGTAAGCTGAAGAGGATTAGGGTGGCGCCATCTTCCCCGTTAATAATCAACCAGACAAGAATACGTAGTTCCAACGTAATGACGATATGAAGTATCGTTAGAATATACCTGCCACAAGAATTTTGCCATTTAAAATAGTCGATACTGCGGAATTGGGTCTGATCAATATAATCGATATATCAAAACCTGTTTTTATTGTATATGTAAGCGTCAAGGTCATCCACTTTATTTCATAATTTCACCTATTGTCCATCAGGTTCTCCTTGCATACCATTCGCTTCACGACTGACAGAAAAAAATTTTTTTTTGTACCCATCATCTCGGTGATAATATTTCGTAATCCTTCTTATGAAATCTGATCGAGAAGATAACTTGATCGATTTGTTATTTTTAATATACAGAATTTATCGCCACGGTCAACTTAACCTGCAATCGCCTATGAACGGTACCTAACAAAGTATCGAATCGCGGAATCACGGAATCGTGATAAAAAGATCTCCGAGTACTTCCGTCCAATAAGGAAGAAAATAATTCTCGCGAAAGCCGCCGCTCGTTAAATTGTATTACAGTGACGCGCTGACTCCGTGAACGCCAGACCTCTAGAACGACCTCGAATACGAACGTTTTCTACCGATTAGCAGCAATTGCCATTAGCCGATCGTCATACTTTCAAGAGAGATCGAATGGCAGGTACGAACAGTACGAATAAAATAGTAAATTATCCCTTTAACGACCAAGAACCGTTAACCAAATAGAAAAATGACAGTCGACGACAAAAGTATTTAAAAAAATAATACAATCTATTTTTGATTTTTTTTTTTCAATATTCATTTATGCACGCTTCTATACAAGCCAGTTCCTATAACGTGTCCTTGCAGGGTAGATATATCTGTACTGTATATACCACTGGCGAAACGGCTTCATTGGTAAGTCATGAGGGCAGAAAGGTAGGCAGTTGTAGGCAGCGAGCCAACTAGCAGAATAAAAACGTAACTGGATGGTTAGGTTAGGCTAGTGGTCCGGGTTAGGGGGCGGCGGCCGTTATAGTCCCTGAGAGAAATCAAACGGAACGAAAAGTACGTACGAGGGTTCTTAACTTAACCATACACCGTCTATAGTATACCATACTGTACTGTACCATAGTGTACCGTACTGTAGCGTATAGGCCGCAAAGTACAGGCGAAGAGAGATCGGTTCATGGCTTAAATAATTTAGAAAATATTTATGTCGTCGCGCTACGAATTTTTGTCCAAATTATATAGCCTACAAATTTTATGCTGTTCCACTTTAATATTTTGTTGGTTTTGGTGTACAGGACTATGAAAAATTAACGTGGGACTCGTAAGACGAATTCAGGATTTGCATGAAAATTGATTAAAGATTGAAGAGGAATTTTCAAAGGAGATGATTAATCTTTTTTTTTGAGGATTCAAATTTTTATGGAAATTATGCGTGGGGCCGTGACCTGGATACACTGGGTCATCGATGCGTGTCAATCGGTCTCATTGAAACAGAAATAAAAAATTGATACATGACGATGAAATGTACTGGTTCGGTTGGGTTGAAAAAATGACGATTCTTGCAAAGATCAAGATATATATATATATCTGCTTAAGAACCAAACATAGAATGAAATTTTTCAAGGATAACAAGATAGGGACAAAAAAGTAAAAAAAGATAATGACGCAGCTCTGGAAACGCATTTGCGAAGATCTTTACGGATATCCGTAAAACTCCAATTTTCAAGCTACCTCGCCCATTCCACTCTGATTCTCTGGGAATCCATAGGTCTCTAAGCGCGACGAAAATCAGACGAAACTTTTCTTATTCAAATTATTCCCTAGCCCGCGTTCCCCAATGGGTTTCGAGCTGGATGAGAGAATCGAGATAGCATCGACGGATGTTAGCACGTGTGCAGGGACGCTGGATAATTTGCATATACACCAACGCATACATCGGCGTACATCTGGATACAAGCGTCGCGACGCCCTGCTCCCGAAACGTGCGAAATTCGCATTGGGGCAGATCTCGCACGTAGATACAACCCTTGAAGAAAGGGCTGAGGTAATTTAAACGTCTACCTTCATCATGGTCGACAAGCTATGTCTTTCCGCTCTCCCTTTTTTCAAATCTATTTAAATTTTTAAAAAACAATCCTGCTTCTCCAAAAATTATTTTCCCTACAATTACAAAGGAAATAAATATTTTTTTGCAGTACAATATATTTCTCAAAAACACACCCCCTCAAGGACTCCTTCCTCGCAGGGGTAGGACGATATAAAATTTCCGAACGAAGGGAATAAAAAGTCGAAGAAATGCGAACGATCAACCCTCATCCACACGTGTATTATCGCATTACGATCGAACACGTATTCCTATTCTGAAGGGTGCGTTGGACGCCCAAAGGGGTGGATGGTCTATCCGACGTCGCTGCTCGGGACTTGGGTTGTCTGTCGGATGATAATGTAATTACCCAGCCTGCTATTCCAGGCACGTCCTTAATAATGTCTTACCGAAGACAAGTCTCACCTACTCTCCGATCCTTCCATCCCTTGTCTCCACCTTGGCGCAACCTACTGCCTTGTGTGGTATGTAACTAGTATGTACGTAGTATACTGTCTCTGCAATCCCTCCTTTTATCATGGACCACCTAGTATAATATATATATACTGTTTCATCTGGTCACGGCCGTGCTTGATCTCCTTCTGACCTCTTTATGTATCCAAATATCTCTTTCCTCCACTTGGCAGACTCCAGGACTGGATCTCATGGGATTTTCTAGATTTTCTTATCATTTCCATGGATATTTATATACTGGCACATATTGGCCTATTGGAAGCATAATATAAGCGACCTCTGACAAGACATTACAGACACGTGTGTTCAAACTGTAGCATCCTGGGTAAAGGCTGCTTTCTATGTCCAATAGTAACGTTTCCAGATCTCATGGTAATATTTAAGAATTATTCTTGTAACGTTTTTTTGACTTGGATGACTATCTTTTTTATTTTCGTACAAGCATCTCACGTGCTAATCAGTCTGTTGTTTTGACCAAGCTAATGCCTAATACTAGAGATAATCTTAAAAATAGCGAATCGCAGGAACGTTATTTTCTCTCTTTAGACAGAGAGCTGGGATTTAATCAATGGTGAGCTGCTTGAAGCTGCCTTCTACTCCAAAGAGATCAGCACCGGAAATGGGCTTTCCTGGCCTCTTTGATTCCGTTACACCGAATTTCGCGTCTTCCAGAAAGAATTCACGGTTGTCCAGTACCTTCTGTTTCCAGTGGCCTAAAAGAGTGGTATGGACATTAGAAAATAATTATATTGATTGCTGCCTATAAATCTGTGCTGTGAAGACCAATCGTTTTTACTGATACAATTATCAGTCTCAATCGATACTTACTGGTCAATTCTGCAACGGATGGTCCCTCACCACCATAATCAGAAGGTAACACTTGCTTAGGTATGTAATCATAAACTTTATCAGCAGTACTGTGAACTTTGATCTGAAAGAATTAATTATTTTTCAATAATTTATCGTCACAGACCTTAATGATAAATTTAAGAATCTTCAATCAATTAGATAAGAAACATTAAAATTAATATGCCTCATCCGAGAAAGGCAGTATTTAAATATAGAAAAAAATTTACAGCACAAGAATGATTGATATGATCAAACGTATCTTTAACAATGTCAAGAAATTTACCCTTTGCCTCAGCTTATCCTTCATAAATCTCTTAAAGATAGCAAAGATCAGGTCGAAGGTCGTCGGTGAATTAATAAAGTGTAAGCTCTTGGTCCTGATAGGATAAGCATCCTGTAGAAAAAAAGAAGATCAAAATCATTCATAGACCCTCGAACAAACCATCCATTATAAAATTCAATTCCACCTGAAAGCACGTGACGACTTTTTTGATGATGGTTGGTGAAAATTGCGACACGTGCTCCACTCTACCTCCCGTTAGGTCCAGCAAGGTATCCTGACCCGCGACATTTAGCCTTGAATGAGTAAGAAAAAAATAAAAATAGGACGTATATCGTTACCGTAATTATAGATAAGTTTAAAAATAATATAAATAATTAAATCGCTAACCGATCGTCCTCCAACAGCAGTAGATCCATTATCATGAAATTGACAGTAAAAATTTCCAAAAAAGTATATTTGTTCGGATCATAGATGGCGCCCCGAATTAACACAATCCGTGGACTGTCTGGCTTCTCTGTCAGCGGCAACGGCAGATAAGTGCTGATGGATCACAGGCGGGGCACATTAAGAAACGAGAGTAATAAAGGTGCGTTCACATATGTTAGGTGAATGGTACGTACCCCAGATCAAGAATCTCTTGAATTCTCGATGACTTTGGATCTCGATCGGCAAATAATTCAGGCAAGTGTGTCCTTATCGTGTAATAAGTATCTATCTTCTCCTTCGTCCTTTCCAGACTGTGCTTACAGCCACGCAAAAAACCTACCAGCCATTGTGGATCCTTCCTTGCGTTAATGTGTGGCTGTTTTTTTAACCAATCCAAAATATGATTCACATCCTGTCCCAAAAGAGTTTCGTCCTCGTTCAGCTCCGATTTGGCAACTGACTTCAGATCCTCAGGTAGCTCCCGAAATGACATTGCTCTTTGATCCTCTTTGATAATGCCTGATTTTTTTTATGGAACCGAACTCGACTTTTACGAAACTTTCTTGATACTTTTTATAATCCTTGCCGAAGAGACGAACTGGACCTGGGAAAAATTAAAGTTCAGTAATTTTATTTTTGACTTTCAACAAGCTCGATCGACACTGACAAACACTATTTTGGGACAACTTCACGGACTCACCTATCCAACACCTGTGCTCTATAGTAAACAGCACACGACTCGGTGCTCTAGGACGCGCCTGGTTTTTCATTATCTTGGAGATAACGTGCAAAGATACGAACGTTATACTAGACAGCTGATAGCAGCGACTAAATGTCGATCGCGCAGGTATTATCAAATTTCAAAACTCTTTTCAGGTTAAACTGATTAGAAAAATTTTCTGGGTATGACTTTTAATATCATTGCTTGTATGTGCGTAAATAATATATATATGTAGATTTACAGTTAAAATTGTTAATTTGAAATTCTTTAAAAAAAATCTAAATACACTCGTCTGTCAATAAATTTCATATTATCGTATCCTGCATCAGATAACTTACTGGGAATTTTATATTGTATATATATTTTGAAAATTTGAACGTTCATGATTTCTTTTATATATATATATATATATCTTTTTTCTTATTTTGAATAGTTCAACATATGTTGGTAATATTAGGGTCTTCAGAGGATCCGCGCACGTTCTGGAAAGCGCACGTGTACAGTTTGAGGGTAGAGGACGAATGCTTCAGCCCTATGAAGAACCGAGGCTGAAATTGGAATCGGCTGGAAAAAGCGCAAGGTAATGCGAAATTCCATAGTACGTTTGACGCCCTAGTTCGCAGGCCTGTCACGTCGCTACTATACGTCAACGTTTCTTAGCCACCAGGTTCCGTACCTATTTACTTCCACATATCGAAGTCCGCGGTATCGTTCCTGCATTTTTTTCTCGTCACCCAGTAGAAAATAACGGCACGTCAGACAATACTGAATTCGTCTTTTGGCACGTTGAATTATTTCTCTTAAATATTTGACCTTGCGACAAATTTCGTACACTTAACTCCTGCCGGGTTTTGCCCAGCAAGTTAAATGCTCCGACAAACAAGACGTGTGAACATCCTGTAATTTTATATAAAGTGTCACGAGTGACGATTACAACGAAATACACGTGGGATTCTTTCTTAATGCGAAAGACGATTGAATAATTACTTAAGTGAGCACTTCTTAGTGTTTATGAATATAATGATAGCGTAGTGTTAATTTTTCGCTTACGAGAAATTTAACATAACCTCGCAGAGCTCTAGCCCGTTTGTCAAGGTAGCTTTTTCGGAATGCTTGTAGGTACTTACTGTCGGTAAGTTTTACATAATTTTAAGGATGAATGGAAAATTATGATCCTGACTATAACATCACCGTCACGTTGTTCCTCCCATATCATTTATCGACGGTTTCAGATAAGAGTAGGATACAAACGTTTACTGATAAGATATCATTGAACTAGCGTTTTATCATTCATGCCAGTCTCATTAAAATTTTACTTTGATTAAGTACGATATCATTTTGTCCTCTTACGAATAAGTATAAATATATACACCGTGTCGGATCTCAAATACATTTGTAAAACTCACCAACTTAGGGAACTGATTATATTACTCTTAGCGTTAAGTGTAGATAAATAGACTAGATATTTCCGTGTATTTCGTGCCGTGCGAAACTGGCAGTATGACAGGTTATCGAGAGTGCTGCTACCTGTGGGTTGACGAAGCTATTACTTTGTTAAACCGAATAAACTGTCTTGAGTCGCTGCTGAACTAACAGAAAGCGTAAAATACCTATTTTTTTCATTATTTACTTCCAGTCAACGAAAGTAGGCTGTTATGTACACACGATAAGCTGAAAACTATAATATTACCGTCTGTCGGTAAGGTCGTGCACTGTTTGATCGATATAGTAGAGTTCTCGCTTGTCTTGCTACGATAAAGACTCAACGATGAAATATTGGTTATCAGGGTTCTCGATTATCAATTCTGTTACAGTCGTCAAATGTGACGTGATCCACAGTAGCACTCAAACTGCTCCCACCTGGTGCAAGAAGATACTGTTAAAGAATGACAGTTGGGAAAACAGCGTCAAAAGATAAAAATTTAGGTAAAAGTAGTCTCATATGGTAAAAAATCCATTACCATGTATCAGTAATTACAAAATCATTCAGATTGAATTAGAAACGAAATTAAATAACCTAACAACCGACGAACGGAATACTGTTTCACTTTAATAAACTGAATGTAAAATCAAGCTTAGATATCAATTGATGCCTGAAATTGATCGTTAACGTAATTAATATGGTCACAATATTTTATAATGCTCATTACAATTTTTTCTACAATCGATTATATACGTCACGCACAATCTTTATCAAACAAGCACACTGCCTTTCAGTACTACCATAACGATAAATCTATAGTTGACCACCGATACAAAATAATCAGCGTGTTTACATGCCTCATAAACCACGAGTAATGATGCATAGTAACGTACGATAACCAATTTTATTTTCAATTTTTATATATAAACTAACTTGAATATAAGAAACTGACTCACGAACCGAATCAGTACTACCAAATACAAAGTAAAACCTCAAAAAAGTAATTTTACTATAAACGTCCAAAAATGAATAAGATATTTACATGAATTATCCAAGAAGTAAAATCTTATCTCGCGATGACGTAAATTAAAAATAATATTTCCAATTTTATCCATGTTATAAGCTACAAGAAATATGGTATGTTCTAAAAAAGAAATCTCTAAATTCTACTGATCCTCCCACTGATGACCGTAACCCTCGTTAGGTAATCTGTAATTTTAATCAGTGTATAACCTCGTGCTTGGTTCTTTTTAACTAATTAAAAATGAATGGATCGTAAAGAATGTTTAATTTGAATTATCGAGCAATTCCGAATCTACCCACCATTCCACAAGTTTCTAATAACGGTTTATACAGTCAGATTTATGGTGCAAGGTTAACCGCGACCGCTTTGTTCATAAGCGTTGCAATTTCAAGTAGAGAAATTCAGTACGATTTGAGTTTTGGCTCCTTGAATTAAACGGTAAAGAATTATATTAATTTGCAAAAAATTTTCAGGGACGTCTTAGAACCTCACAGAACATTATCAAGGAATTAAAAAAATTTTTTTATATAAATCAACCAAATATAAAACAAAAATTTCAATGTCTTCCAAAGCCATAATTTACGTCGGCAAAATCTAATGAGATTTTCGCAATAAAACCAAATGGTTCTCAATTACTTTTCGCAATACCGGCCTCCGGTGTTATATAAAAAATTGATTAAATACAATTAAACTAAGGAGAGAGTCCAATGAAATCAAGTACCATAATGAAAAAAAAAATAGTATCCGGCGCACCTTAACTCACGAAAAATATATACTGCATTCGAAGTAACTCCTATCCACTGGCCTCAAGTATTGTCATGGCCAAAGACTCGTGACTCACGCCGCTCACTTGGAAACTGTATCGAAAGTGGCTAATGCGATCTTGCATGTAGGCAGTAACAATAGTTAGCACAGACCACGTGACAGTCGCTACGATAAAGTAAGTTTACTACATTTCAGAAATTTTGAAATAAACTTTTAAAAATTTGAATTACGATACCGAATTACCAATTCGTGTAATTTGATGATTTTTTTAATCAATTCATAATCCACGTACAAAATTCTGATAATCAATATGGACCGGGTTACTTTTGTAGACCCTGATTTTTTTTATCAACCGGAAGTACCATTACACGCCAGGCAAATTGTAACGTTGATATATACTTATCAACTATATATAACATTGATAAGTGTCTGCAGATATGGACCCCTCAATGACCCGATAAAAAATCGGTAACGTAATCCATACAAATCAAATGAAACTAACGCGATTGTCGATAATTGGAAAAAAAAAAGTTCCTTTGTTATTAGTAAGGCCAGATGCGTTTCTAACAATAATTATCGCGCGATTCTTATGTACAGTTACGTCACTTACTTAAGTCTATATAAACGCGTCACCCAGTCGAGATTCATTTGTTCTCTCTTTGTATGTCGATAACGATTTCTCATTTCTCAGTGCAGCATTCCCAATGGGGGATTTTCACAACGTGTTATGTCGTCATTAATAATTTCTTGGTAATTACGAGAATAATTAATTACCCGTTTTCAAGAAAATTATTATCGTATCGATAAATCGAACTGAAAAATATTTTTCAAACTCTAATCTTACCTTATCAATTTATTCTTATACGTAAGTTTTAGTGAATTTTTTTATTTTCCAACTATTTCACACTATAATAATCTATGACTCCCACCCGGAACTTCAGGGTACCGGAAGTCAAGAACAATACTCGAAACGAAGGATTGCTCCGGTCCATTCAAAATTCATCACTTCCTTATCTATGGATCGAGAAGTACTTGATTTTTTTTTATGACAGACATACAAAGCAAAAGATCAAGGATCGATCGAGTAACATTTTACACGTGCTCTAAAAACAATGACAATCAATGATCGGATCAAGAAATATTAAATATATAAAGATCCTGTATGAGAAGTCAAAAAGCTGATGACGTATTTTGTCCTGATTAAAATTAAATTTTATAAAGGCGATTAAAAAAAATAATCCGTAACATTGATAAAAGATAAAAATTACCTAATAATTAATTTTACTCCTTTGAAATATATTCCACACGTTAATTACAGTCATACAGACCCAAGTCTCGAGGTAAACCGGAACAAACTTTCCAGATACAGACGTGATGACTCAACGGGCACGAATCATCTGTAAAATCACTACTGATCTTGTGCTTTGATCAGCATCCATCGAATTCTAGGAATAAGAAGGATTGGAAACTGCTTCGCTTTGAGTTCGCGCTTGTTCCCTATAACGGCAGTACAGTCATAGTCAGTGCAATAAGATAGGAGTAGAATGAGAAAACCAAAAATAAAAAAAATTTCAGCACGTGGATCAAAATGCAAATAGCCCTTGAAAAATTCAGAACAGATAACGCAACTTTACTCAAAATCAAAATGACTTACGTATCTGATATGAAAAATAAATTTTGTATGTAATTTTTGTTTTAATCGTAATCATAAAAAATTCACGACCACCCTATATATCCGTTGTAAAAGCAGCTAAGCCTGTTAAATACCTTAATATCCATATATACGTTTCGTTAAAAAAATTAATCAGACGTTTATTACGAAAAATGCATGTGATATAAAATAATAATAAAATCCAAAGCTTATCCCCTCTAAATTTAAATTTTAACCTAATTACAAAAAAACGGCTGTTTGACGTATTGTGTTGCGTGTCGTACAGTGCATATGTATACATACGTACATATGTAATACGTGAATGCACATAGGGTAGACTAAAAACTTTTCTTCTCAAACCTGCTTCGCCCAAGTATTTCAGATCACGCAAGGAAGTTGACACGATGGGAAGATTCTGAAGAGAAAGACATATAGATATACCTGGTAAGGTGGGAGTGGGATGGAGTAACGGAAACAGGTATACAACGTGGCAACAATAAAAAAGGAACGGTGAAGCGTCATTGACTTTTTTTCATAATATTTTCCTGTGTCATTGTAACCCATAAGATTCCCATGAACGGAATTGAGACCGTGGGGTGTCCAGGGACCCCGTCATGGTCCAGAAGAATAATGACAGGTGTGCCACCCCAGAGAATAAATGGTAGGACAGCCGAGAGATACTTACGACCCTATATGTACGTCAGATTAAATGTCTATCCCGGTATAAGCCGGTGGAAAGTGAATTTGATCGAAACTCAATTTAATTTAATTGAACGATTATAATTCATTCGGTACCATTTATATTGTCACGATAGACGCAGGAATGACTGTCACGTTATAAAATTGATTGAGTGGGAGGGATATAATTTCGATAGGGTGTCTATTAGGAATTTTTAAAAATCAAAATTACGTAATTGGATATCGTGTTTTTCAAAATTATTTTTATTACACGCTGATACGCACGTTACATACAATTACATAATCGAGTGTCGTAATGCTTGATTACAGAATAAAATAGGTGCATAAATAGCTGCTGATTTTGTTATGTAAATTTTTTTTCAGCCAACCGAACTTTATCTAGTCTATAATTTAATTGGGTTAATAAATGAAATATAATTTTTCAGCTGATAAATTTTCAAGCTTTTACGAACGGAAGGTTCACTTCCTCGTTTCCTTTCTCTTCTTGGATAAGTTCCTCAATGGCCAGACTCTCGCTGGGCATCAGCTTCACCCTTTCGGATGGCTTAGGATGCATCAGTATGAAGGGTAGCTCGGCCGACAGTTCCCCTGCCAATGCGCCAAGGTAGAGCTTCACCTTGACAGCATAGGAGACGACAATTCCAAATGAGTCACGGACATCCGGTGAAGTCAAGAGAGTACTGGACGCCAGTTCTCCGTCTTCTCTTTTGAGTCTACCGTCAAGAGCAATTCCACGTCGATGCTTGTTATTCTCCAGTTCAGGTTTGAGGTAGATGACCTTCTGTAAGTTGGAGCCAGGATTTATGGGACAGCCGTCCTGGGTCTCAACGGCGTCGATGACGGTCCTGAACTGGCCGTTCTGGAAGATGACCACGTCTATACCCTGCTGGACCAAAGCCTTGATCTTCTTGACCACCTTGTTGCTGTTGTTCCTGACGCAGACGTTCACGGCTATTCTCTCCCCGTGATGGTACAGCTGCTTATCCAGGGTGACCTCGAGCTCCAGTTCACCTGGACTCAGCAAGAAATCCTTACGCACGACTGTACAGGGTTGTCTACCCTGTTTGGTAGGGGCGTACTGGATCTTCCTGATACCCAGAGACACGGTGCTCCTCTTGTGGGTGACGTCGGTCTCGCTTTCCCCGGAGTAGACCTTGACGCAGTAGTTGACCCCACAGGGTTCACCAGCCTCGTCTGGACCTGGCTGAAGTGTCACGCTCGAAGGTGCACTTTGGGGGAAGGTGAAAGTGAAGGGAATGGCATTGGCTCCTAATTTCCTGACTAGACGTTCCTGAAGTCGGGTCAGGTTCGCCTCCATCTTCTTCGTCGGAGGATAGATCTGCTCCGATACCAGGTACAGGTCCTTTTGAAAATTCAGGCCCATCACCTCGTCCTCCTCTCTTCCGTACCGGAAGCTGCATATCAGCTGGGCCCAGACTATACGGCCTCCGTCGACGTAGTCCTGATCCAGCAAGATGACCCCATCCACTGGCTCCACTCCCGACAGGTAGTCGATGAAGTCTCGCTTACCCAGGTACACTGAGATCTTCCCGTTTGGTGATGACTTTTTGAACACCTTGAAATTCACCACCATTCTGATATTCAATTTTGCCAATTGTCGTTCCTTCCTCTACTGAATTACCTCGACGACGCTCGGCGTCCTTATATCGACGTCGACCGGATGACGCCATGGCTCTTCTTAGGCTTCCTAATCCATTCAGCGTATACTGGATAGTCTCTATTGTATTTTGCGACACGCGCCTTGCTACTTTGCGTTCCATTGCAATGGGATTTTATGCTCTGCAGTTCATTGCAATACGGGTTTGTTTTGATAAGGAATTTATTTAATTAATCGTTATTTAACGAACTAGTACTAATTAAAATCTGATATACTGTAGATGTCGCTGCTGATCGCTGATATGACTGCAATGCAGTATACATTGTCGATAGCCTCTACAGTGGGTCAAAAGTTCACGGAGTGTTAAGTTAAACAAATTTCCAATGAGACATGAAAAAGGTAGAAAAATTGTCTTTAGGATAAAAATCGTTCTATACTATTAGTTGCCTGTCTATAAGGTGGAGATTAAGGAAAAATTGTGGGGATTCGGAAGCGAACTGGAATCGTGAAAAATGTAAGGCTGTCCTTGAGGAGACCTCGAATTTAAAAGAAATAATGAAGACGCCTTAAGATTTATCATACTTTTAATACATTTTTTTATTATTATACAATTTACGTCATTTCATGCATAACACGTCATCGAATCGCAACGTGCACGAGGCGACGTACGTTATTAAGCATTATTTGATTACTGCTTGTCTAAGTGGTTTAAATACTTGCAAGTTCAAAGCACAGAATAAATATTTATTTTTTTTATAAAACAAATTCAATTATTCTTCTTTTAATAAAAATTCGATTATTCCTTTATTGATGGTTACGCGTGTTGGATATTTAATAAAAATTTTTTTACTTTTTAGCAATATTTCAAAACTGCATTTTGGACTTTCAACTCGTATGCAGTAAGTGCAGTGGATCTGTAATTGTTTTCAATTACACAGAGAGGAAACTGACGTCAGAATTATTTGTACGATTTTTTAATTTCGGTGTAAATCAATGATATATTTGAACACGTGATGACGGGTCTTGTTTACATGCCTTTTTTATGCATTTGGTACTTAAAGTCGGGTATACGTTACCACTGGTGGGAGAAACAAACGTCAGTTACATCTGTCGCACCATTGCGTCATTTTATTGGAAAGTAATCATTGTAATACAATTTTAAAAATATTCCTGTTCAATTTCAATTTCACGCTTCGTCGGCGACTTGGAAATTGTGCGAGCGAATATTTTCGAAGTAATAATTATTATTGCGTATTTTTGCATCGTTGTTAATGACTAAGTTTTTTTTTCTCTTATTGCATGCAATTTTAATAATGCCAATGCATCAGCATTTATTATTGACTATTGGTTGCCGTATTAGATACTTTGCCTTGTGTCGCCATGGTGAATCTTGATTTTCTTGTTTAAATTCCTAACCACCTTTTCCAACCAGTTTCTGGAAGACAAGTTACGGAACGACGCGACACAAATACTCGAGGAGTTGCACGTTCGCGAAAATATGCAGTCGCTGCGGTAGTTTAACTTTCATTTCTTAAATTAGTTCACGGTTTGTCTGTTTTCGAAAAAACACACGGATTCCACAAAATGACTGTTCTTTGCGAGATTCCAATAAATTAAGTATAGATATTTTTTAAACACGCAATGTCAATCAACTGTGTATGCAGTTGTGTAATTTTGGGAATATCTGGGATTTGTTATTTCAATCTTAATATGGAATTTTGAAAACACGTTGACGTCTGATAATAATAAACGTATTCCTGGAAGATGACAAATGTATACATTTTATAATCAAATACTGATATATTTCAGTAATACTAATAATTTGAATACTGAATACTAAATACTGATACAGCTTATAACATTGTATAGCATTAGAACATTTATTACTAAGTAAATGAATAATTTAAATTTAAATGTTGCAAAACAATAATTTTGTATAAGAATCATTAACTATGGAATTTATTGTATAATAAAAAAAAAGATAAAAAAATTTTGGAGGCGCCGGGTATCGATCCCGGTACCTCTCGCATGCTAAGCGAGCGCTCTACCATCTGAGCTACGCCCCCGACGAAACATAGATACGATAATTTATTATTTTCCTGAAATTATTTTTTAATTAATTATATATACCATTATACATACTGTAATTAATCAGCTATCAAGAAAAAACAATATTAAGATCCCCATGACTTCTTGTAATTTAAATCGATTAAATACTTATTATAATTTCTATACCATCGATGTGAATATACTGAGTGGAATATCAAATACTAAACTCACTGTGCTGTGTACATAAACAGTAACGTTTAACAGTTCAGGAGTTCAATACATTCTTACGAACGCCAAGAAATCATTATACGTAAATACAATTCGCATTCACGCAACAAATATTAGAGCACAGAACTAATACAAACCCATAGAAAAACAAAAAACAGACTCTACATAAGTATACTATACACAATATTAACACTACATTGGCGTAAACGGAAAATAACAAGTCGTTCAATGACGTGAATGGTACAAAACCAAACTTACGTATACACATACACAAATTCCTGGCAACATAAACATTACAAATATAATAAACGTATGTGAATATCGTAATTATTAAGCGTGGCATTAGTCATTTGCAAGTATCTACTATTCATATATCATCCGTACACTCATAGTCATACATTTTCAAGCAGTCAAAAGTAAAATACATACGAAATTAACCAGCTTTTCATTAAGTTAAAAAAAAAGCAATGCGTTATACGATGCACAAAATTTCTCTAAATTATTTATTCCTTACGTCACACCAGACGTAACAAGAATCGCACCCTGGTTTCCGGAACTTACGGCGTTCCGGTCAATATTTAACCGGGTCAGTTATTTTGTCGCGACCTTGGTACTTTTTGTCTTATTTTATCGTAGCGATCTTGCTTATCATATTATCTACCAATCCCCAGAAGCGTATATGAAATCCACGTAAGTATACGTGACTACACATGTAGCACTAAAATGATCAGCAGCGGTTACACTATCGCAAATACAAACAATACATTTAATACCAAGTTGAACTCAATGGAACAGCTACGACCATATGGCTCATTCTTTATTTCGATCTGATTCTTTCCTTTGAACGTGAAATCATTGTCTTGTGGAAACGTCAAAATACGTTTTATTTACGACGTTGATTTCGCTCGCTCTCTGCGCCACACGAATATTCGTGCATGACGACTTTTTGGATTCTGCAAAGAACAGAACAAATAGAATGAATTAGGTTTTTGTGTAAAACGTTAATTCTTTTATAGTTTCAGGTACCCGTTGATGTAATCCTAATATACGTAATACGTAGGTATAGTTTCTCAATGGATTTAATGGCGAATTCCCCAAAAAAATTTTACCATCAGAGACGCCCGAAACTTTTATTACGAGCTCTCGTAAAATTCCAGTCCGGACAGTCCGGTAGGTAACTTTTTTGTATAGAAAGAGGATAAACAGCTTTTTGAAAATTGAAAAAAATATTTTTTATCTGCTCTTTTACGGTCACTATAAATTTCAAAATGGAAGTCGTCGCTTGCCTTTGATTCGTATTTCACGCGATTCGCATCGCGCCTTAGAAAATCCTTGAACGCAACTATATAAGAAACGAATCTGGAATTTATCAAAGTCGCATACGGATATCAAAGTACAAAGATTTTTCTCTGATCTCCGAGAAGAAATGTCCGACGAAGAATCGAGAATAAGAAAAGTAACAAATACCCATACTACATGTAAAAAAAAAACAAGACTCCTTGGACTATCTAACTCAATTTTTTCAGCACTTGGAAACATATTGTCTTCGCGTTTGACGAAGGACGAATTAACTTTAATTCGCATCCTGATCGTTAAGGATCCAATGACGTCATATATCACGGACCCCTCCAAGTCATTATAATCAAGTACATTACACACTTTAACGTAAATTGCTCCATATCGAACTCCCACGTATTATCGTTCGCGAATAAACAAACGTGCGAATTTTTTCGCCATTTTTTAACTAGTCAGCCATATGCGTTGAAGACGGTGATATATATATTGAAGTGTGGAGAGCGGGAAAATTCAAAAACGTTTCGCGTACAAAATAAAATATATATATGTATACATATATACTACCAACATATGTGACACATATGTACAGATAAAAGTATCCATCTGTACAATGGAAAAAAAAGGTATTCAACTGGTAATTCGTATATATATATACATTGAATGAAAAAGAACGTAATATTCCTTTTGTCAAGAATGAATGAACTTCCGTCGACTTTCTCAAGTATACATATGCCGTGTGACTTCTTTTATCGCTTTTGACTCTCAGGATACTCCAGATTCTTTGAATTCGAAAATTATGGAGTTACGTGATGACCCTGAAAAAATATTAGCAGTCGTCAACGAAAAATAAAAAAAAAGTATAAAAGGAAGTTCGACTGTAAAGACGTTCTTATCGCCCACAATAATTGCATAGTACGTTTAATTTTCAAACCAAAATATTCTCACGTCTGATTCATTCCAATGAATTATTAAAATTTTTTTTTTATTATTACACCATACAATTCCAACGCAGCTACACCCGTCCTATGCAAATTTTTACATTGCATCGTAACCTAGAATGAACGTTAGTAGAATAATTGGATTTTGTATATTGAAGTCCAATTCCGATTCCATTTTCTCATTCAGCACACTAACCATATTACAATAATAATTAGTTCCAATGTGCTTCCTACAAGCGTATATAACCAAGCGTCTACATACGTAAAAAAAATTTTTAATTTACCTAATATACTCAAAAAGCACCTTATCAATTTTATCCGAAGATTTTACCAGTGTCAAAAATTCCAAAAAAATAAATACAAGACATTCGTCGAATTTCAAATCTACAAGAACTGCCGTCCTTGTACTAAGAATCCTGGAGTTCCTACGCCACTGTACCTGTATCTACACAGCCTACACATGTATACACACACGGTGTAGTTTATACAAACCAGGAAGAAAAACCTTTCAGTACCTCCGTTAACACATATCCGTAGTAAACGTCTTGTAAAAGAAAAAAAAAAAGAGATACCAACCAAAGCAATGGAAAAAAGAAACATGGAACGTCAGGCTACACGGCCGGCATTTAGCTTTCATCGCGTCGGTTCGCATCCGTAACAAATTTCCTTCTGTGCTGCAAACAAAATCTTCTTCCTGTTAGTGGAGTTAGGGGAGAATTGCTGTCACGAGGGAATGGTAGATTAGTGCCAGTAAAAGAAGCGTGGGATACATCAGAGCTCTGGCCAGAGAAGATCCAGAGAGCAGGTAGTCCTAACGACCTCCCTTTTGCCCAATGAATAAACACCCCTCCGGTTGTGCCAGCCGAGGAAATTGGAAGTTTACCTTCTTTACCGCAAATCGATATAAACACTGATAGACACAGTGATACTGGTAACGTTAATGCTGCCATTAATAATTGCTCCTTTTTTTTCGATATTTGAATTTTTACGTCATTTTTTCGATTTAAAGCTGTGTGCACTTGAAATTTATCAATAAATTTTCAGCCGACAAGACACGTGTTGTACATTAGATATCTGTCATTGAGTAAAAATTGAATTGGATCAATTATCAAAATTGAGTTGGACCAATTTTCTAAATTGATCTAAGCTTTCCTGCACCGATTGATCGGGGGTCCGTTGGGAAACTGAAACTTGAATTTTATAATCGTAACCTCGTGGTCTGTAATTTAGCATTGGGACCCAGTGCGACTGTACTAACCTGCAGGATATTATGGTTAAGGGTTCGGAATTCAGGAAATCGATAGTCCCGAGTGTCCCTCGAGACAGACAGGAATGGATGGGACAGATGTAACTTGGTTTCCATGATGCGTGCTTTTTTTCTCAAATTTTCCTTTTTTGTTTAACAAAGGAATTCACGAAATTGATTTTTTGTTCTTTCGCTTGCACCCCATACGAAATGACATATGGATAGTTAAATTTTTCAATACAGTATACAGGATACAGTATACAGTATACAGGAGTTGTCACTCGACTGAAATTAGCCCGTCTATTAGGTATTTGTAATGAAAACAACTTCAGGTGGTGCGTTTGAGCTGATTATACTTGTATGCATACATCGTAACCTTGTATATATATATATATATATATATATATATCGTTTCGTTCTCTTTTTATTCTTTCTAACAAGCAATTGTATCAATAATGATATATTATTCGTCGAAAGAGCCGCAGCGATAAGGTCATTATTACAGATTACTTTGTAAGACAAAAACGTAGTTGAAGAAGCAAATATTATTTCCCGATGCAGAATCGTGAGAGAAAAAAAAACGTAATAAAGAAGAATAAAAAAACGATTTATTCAGAAATTTAATAATGATCGAATCGATAGCAAATACTTATATACATTACGTAGGTTCACAATAAAATTATTGGTCAAGCTTCGTTTGACAAATTCGAATTATAATGATTCGTAATATTTTTTATTTTAAAGTAACAAAAAAACGCTCTAAGTACAGATCGGTATAGATGGAGCGATCGGAAAGTAATGAGAAAAACGCACGGCCTTACCTGGGATACGATCTGGCGACGATGAGGTTCTTCTAGAAGTCTACGTGATCGGTATGACAAGCGTAATGGCGTGATTTCTGGTTTGCAGATTCTCATCGAATAGGGAAAAAGTAGCCCTTGGCCTACTTTTAGCCCCACCATTGATATTCCGATCCAAATACCAGTAGCGTACAGTACCTGTAGGTGAAAAAAATTATAACGATGGGATACAGTGATTTTCCATTTGGAAACAGGTAAAATGATTAAGATCGATCTTTTTTTTTAATCGTAATAATCGACAAGGATATACTATAGATCGCAGATTGATTTTTAATAGTTGACGAATGCGCATGACGTCTTTTATATAGTATGTCAATTTTATCGAAGGTCTACATACGAGGAGAACGAGTTTAAGATCGTCATTGGTTTTAATGAAAGTTTGTAATGGTACGTGATCGTCATGTTCGATGATTGAGGTGTCTTAAAGGATTTTTAAAAATTTTGGATTTATTGAAAAAAAAATTTATTATACGGTCAAATGGCGTATCTGGCTAGGAGGATAATATATCTACTTGACTTTTCCGGAAGTTCAAATGGAAAGGTGATAAGGCGCAAACTATGGTGAAAACAAAGAAAAGTGTAGGAAGAAGGAAATGCGAAAATTTAAAAAATCTATGGGTATGTGATGTGTCATGTTAATGTTCTGCTTATGTCACGTGGATTTCCTGTGGACATCCTATAGATGTCCTATGGATGTCACGTGTATATTGACTACCTCTAAAGGATTGATAATTGAAATATGATTTATTCAATCGATACTTTGAATGAATTTGAGATGATTTGGTTGTTGCTTAATGATGCAAAAAAAGGTAAAAAGTAATCCATTAATTATAAAATAAATTTGGATCCAATTTGATAGGAAATTAAATGGTGCATAAAAACAAAAAAGTTTTTTGTTCAAGTCAATCAGGTTCAATAACGTCGATCCTGAAGATCGATTCATCGTTGTTGTCATGCATTGATAAGCCCGATCGATCACGAACGGTATTTATAAAACCGGTTGAGAATATTGCGGCCCACTTTCTCAGATGTAAAAGGACCGAATAGAAATCCATTGAAAAATCACCAAAGCGATCGATATCCGATTGCTGAAAATCGATTGATTTTATTATCAACGAATCGATCACGTTTCGTATACATATTATACTATACTGTAAATATACTATACTTTATTCCAAGGTATACTTTTTATAAGATTCAATATCCCTGACTATCGATAACTGCAGGTAACGTAGGGCTTTTTTGAATTTTGAATTTTAAAAGACACATTTTTTTCCCATGACATAAGGGAATCCACAGATTTCTGTGGAAAGCACATGTGTGCGAATCTCATGGGCTTTCCATATTTTATGTATCTCTTGGGTACGCTACGTGACAAGACACACCGGATGCAAGTTCCACTTCCACTTCCACCAGTCACGTTCGTAGAAAATGATCCTCAAAATGAAATTCCGAAAAAATCGCATTTTGAAAAATACTCTAGACGGTACAAGCAGAGCCTGGGATTTAAGAATATTCTTTAAAAAATATATAACAAATGCCTATATAAATGATCCCCCGTATCCTTGGATCGTGAGACAGTTAATATCAACCGGGGACAATGTTATTATTTCACGTAATGAGAATCCCGACTATTCCACCGATTTGCATAATAATTTTCTACAAATAAGAAATATCCGGTCACGACGTCGTAGAAATAAAGTCGTTCTGTCTTCCGGTGAAGAAAATATATAAGAAAACAAAGCAAAGAATAATATTAAATTTATATACTGTACAGACGAAGAAACAATGAAAATGCTCACTGGAAATTGCACACGTGTCCTGATGTTCAAACATTGAATCAGATATAAAAAAAAGCATACAAAATATTGTGTGAAATTTCCAAAAAAAAAATTATAACATAACCCAGTGGGATAAAAACGTTTCAGAATTAAGGGATGAAATTGGCAAGTACATCCCTTAAGCAAAACCGATTTTTCTGTACTGTAATTTTGGTTTTTGAAAAGCTGAAAAAAACGAAGCAAATCAAAATAGACCGTAGGTAGCATCTTATTTGAATTTAAAAATCAGGACGACTACCCCGGTAGAAGGGGATGAATGTTAAAGGAATTAGGATACCAGTAAAGAAATAAGGGATGAAGGGCGCAAACGCCGTGTTGGATAAGCAGAAAGTGTCTAACTCGAGACTTCACGCCACGTTAGATCCATTAACATCATAAAGCTCAATCTTCTCCTAGAATATCCTGCAGCCTCTTCTCGTTTCGCCAGGCGAATTAGATTTTCCCTGTGGAAGGTCCGATGCTCCTAAAGCATGGAAAGGATGTTTACAAAGTCTTGTAATCTCCTTATGCTTATCCCTAATCAGTATGGATAATCAGCCGTCGTATAGCCAGAAGGTCATCAAGCACCGTTCACAACAAAAACAGGAATAACAAAGTCAGGCTAATCACTCAGAGAAAATCTTTAGTTTCTTCCCTCTCTCTGTAATACCTTGAAAAATTATAAGAAACATCTTAAACGTCTTTACCTAAAAATAAAAAAAATTTTTATCGAAGGAAACCGGAGCTATGAGGAAATCGTAATTCGCCCCTCAAGGATAATCACGTCTCTATGGGTATCGTATCCTTGATACGACGTCATACGGTCTTATCTGTGCTCGATAAAGTAAAAATATTGCAAACAATTTTTTTAATAAAAATTGATAAAATTTCACTATACTTGCGATCAGCTGTGATTTCGGTATAATTTATCGAGTCAAGAGCGTCACGACGTCCTTGAACTTTTGCCAATCGCGCATCGATGTCACATTCGAAACTCATTAACCGTGACCTTCCTCGCGAAAGTACAGAACGTCCGAGGATTCAACGTGCGAATTTTTTCGCGCCAGAAAAACATCGTTTATTTTTCACCTGACAGAACGCTCGATCTTTACCCTGGGACTATTATGGCTGATCGATTGACACTTCGTCAATACGACATTCCCTGATACGTTATACCTAGACGTAAATAGACATCCGGATAACTCGTTATACATAACAACGAGGTGATGGAACGACGTGAGAATGAAAGAACGGAAATTACTATCGAGTAAACAATACAGTAATAACATCCACGTATAAAAAAAGGAGTTTTTAAAATTAACAAAGAAAAAAAAATGAATTTTTTATTTCCAAAAAAGTTTATAAACTTCATATACAGCCAGAAAAAGATTCGAGCACTTCCTCCCGAAAGGAAGGAAAGAAAAATAAAATATAAATGAGGTAAAAAAATCGACTAACTTTGACTAATTAAGTTATTCAAAAATTTTCTCTCCCGATAACAAAGTCGCGTGATAAGAAAAAAAATTCCTTTTTTAAATCCAGTCCTAAAGAACACTCGATCTCGAGCTGAATTACGTTAGGATCTGGGTCAGAATCCGAATGAAAGGAGCAGAATAGGCGAAAGAGAAGAAATAGAAAAATTGAAAAAAAATAGACACACTGTATGAATAAAATGAATCGAAAAAGGGTCATGACGTTTGGCGATTGCAGAATGGCGAAGCTGCACAGATTTTACGAATGCACAGGTATATGCATATTTACATATATACACACTTAATATGTATCTCTCCCACTCTCTCCAAATCTCATTTCTCACTCTCCGACCACTTTGTAATTCAAATTCCACGAAATGCCCTAAAATGCCGCAGCGTTCCAATCACGCAAGAACGTCATTCTCCGCACGTCCCTTTACTCGCCCACTGATTGGCATTCGGTCTCATTGTCTGCGTTCGACTGCCATGCGCAAGCGAAGAAAGAGAAATGAAGGAAAAAAAATACCACGCGTCATAAAGAAAAAAAAAAAAGACAAACCTACCTGTGCTGCAATCCAAGTTGCAGCGTGCGAATCATCTGGAAAGTCAGATAACTATATATACCGTTATATACCTATAGGTATAACAGTACAGGTATACCTATACGTATTAAAGGCCCAAAACCTACGTGACTCCAGTCACGATGGTCAATAGACTTTTAAGGCCGGAATCCTTCGATTATAATGGCAAAGCAAGGAGGTGACTTCTCGACACGTAATATGCACCCCTGGAAGACCCCTGTGACACAGCAGCCTTCCATTGCTTCGTTTAGTAACGCGGTGACCAAGATTTTAGTCATAGTAACAATTCGACTATACTACATGCAGCTACAGTAAGTTACGATAACTCGTACTAAATTAGACTGTAGTAAAATCTCGAGAGTGTACTTTCCGGTTTCTGTTTAATTAACGAAAAGTATACATAATTACCGTATATACTTACCCACCTGCTAAATTAACATTTATCTTATCGATACTGAACTTCCAACCAGCGGACCGAAAGTTTCAATCTGTTTGTAAATAGTATGAACTTTGGGGTCACTGCTTGAACCTATAGAACCCATGTGGTAGAATAACAAAGAGCAGCAGGTATCCATCCTGTGTAAGGTAAATGTAGCAGTTCTTGCTAACTATGGGATAGACACTGTTACTCCTAGGGAAGTGAAGTTTATACAATACCGAACAAAGTGGGGTGCGCAAATACTCGTGAAAAAGGAGGTTTAGCCTCCTTTACGAGAATTTCGAAATGTTACCACAGTTGTTCGCTACGTGGCAGCCGAATGACATCAGCCACTCGTTGGGCTGGCTTTTTACAAATTGAAATAATTTTCCCACACCACTCGAGGTTATAGGTACTACAAGAAAATAATCGCAAGAATTTCGGGGAAGTGCGCATATATATATATATATATATACAACGCGATTAATATTAAGCGTAGAAAAAAATAGCGAAGTACAGTCTGAAAAAAAATCAATACGCTTTGTTTTTTATTTTCCGAATTTTTTCGTTCGACTAATGGATTGTAAAAAAATATCCCTTGGTCTCTCTGACTATACTGAAATGTCAAAATAAAAATTGAGAGCGTTGCGAAAGCCAGAGGGGGGCCTCGAAATTCATTAGAGTTTCCCTTGAAGTTATCGGAAGAAGATTCGGATCAGTTCGTTCCATTTAATTTGGTGAGGGGATTGATGGGGAGGGGAAGGGTGGGGGGCTCTCTGAAATAACGAAGGGAGGCACAGGAACTGGGTGGTCTTATCTGAACCCGCAAAGTGTTTTATAAGGGTGATTGATTTCTGTTGTAGCCAGCTCTCGTCTCCTTAGAACCAAAGGAATCAAATCTCGACTTCAACTGCCTTTTACGGGGCGGCCGATTCGCTTGAAAATATAGGCGAATTAGTATGACTGATTACAAATTGCAGCGAGCGTGCAATCGAGCGGGGATTAGTGAAGTAAAAGAGGGGAAGGAGATTGAAAAAAGATAAGGTCATCGAGAGGCCCTGATAAGAATTATAAAAAAATAGCAGAACTAAGTACCCCTCACTCCGATCCCATAATTTGTTACGTACGATATTAATGTCCTGCTGATAACCTAAGCTGACCAGATTATGGTATTTTGAGAACGTAACTTATTGTTCCGAAAAAAAATGTCTTGGAGAGTAATTAATTTAAAATTTTTTCCCGATTATACTATCGTTCGTATATCGATCGTAAGATCGAAAATTTTCTACGTGACGTTTACGTCACCAAAGTAAACGAGAATTCCGTGCTGTGTTTACTAACTTGTGTATAAGATTTTTTCGAAAAGTGAACCTTATTGTAATATATCTGTAGCCAACTTCAGGCTCAAGGATTTAGCGTGGTAAAATAAATTGGCGGATTTTATAACCCGTGTGTCAATTTTGTTTACAAACAAAATCCATATCACGACTATTTCCCTATTAACATGAAAAATAATTTCCGTAGTCTTCCTTTCGAATCGATGACGCTATCGGTTTTATTACGCAATATCACGCTGCCACAAGAAAAACATCTGTCCTACAGAGGGACCAGTCTGTCAAAACGAGGAGAACCCATATAAACTCGACCGAGATAAGAATCTCGTTCTTCATCCGTTCGTGGGACCCCTCAGCGCGGGAAATACAAACGCCATAGAAAACTCCTGAAGATAGGGGGGGAAAAGAAAAGAACCTTTTGATAAATCTTCCAGAGCCGTAGGTGACACTGCGTATTTTCGAATGGGGCCAAGAGAAAATTTCAAATCTTGAAAGAGCGTTTTATCTATCAGGACACGATGGATTGATAGGTTATGTATGTAAGGTACAATAAAAAATACCGTCTTGATAGATCAATTCCTCGAGAGCGTAGGGTCCTGAATGCAAAGGACGTTCCGGTATGATAACAAGAAGCGAATCTGCGTTCAGGGTGATTGATAAGAAAATGATGAAAATTAGTAAAAAAATATGTTTTAAGTAAAACCGCTTTGTTCCGACCGATTGACCGACTGACACTGTCAAACGTGACTAAGCGCTGAGTTGTCGCTGTTAGCGCGTAAAGAAAGTAAGTGGCTCTCGTGATCCCGTAGTGGAATATGGAAGAGGCCAAGCAACGTATAGCGCCGATGGAGTAGGGATGTAGTAGATTTTACTAGTGTTGGTACTCCTGTCTACGTACGTATATGTCGGTACAAGCGTGCGCGGGTACGTCCGTGGGACGGCTAGCGTGGAGCCGAAGAGTATATCTCGAGTGTTCCCACCCTGGAGCGTTCAGAAGCAGCGCGCGACTTGAAACGACAACGTCGGTTTACGGCGTGTAGAATTCGGTTGGGACTAAACGAGACGAATTTTCGAATAATATTGAGCGTGCGTTAAAAAATATATAACGTGAGAAGAAGTCGATACGACTGAGTGTTCTAGTGGGTGAAAAAATTGTTTTTGTGAAAATGTCTCGAACTGCCCGGTTTTGTGTCGCTTGAAAAGCGTGCAAATAACGGTTAAAAAAGTCCATCGCGAAAAGTGTGTAAATTTTTCAGCCCCAGATTTACTGTCGACGGTTAGCTTGCAGCTGTATATATATTTATTTATACGCACATATAATATTAAAGCGGAGACTACAAAGGAGGTAAAGAGAGCAAAGGAAAAAAGGGAATACAAGAGAAAAGCTTTTCGAGGGAGAAGACGATAAAAACGAAGATAAAAGGGAAAAAAAATTTCCCTTGGTTTCTTGTTTGTGTACGTAAATATTTGAAGGTCTAAGGAGTCTCGTTTTTGACTGTTGACAAATATTTAGTCTCCTGAACTTCATAAGGATTCCGTTGTCTGTCTCCCTCTCTCTCTGTAATATAGAGCATACGTCACGCGTCAGTGGAAAAAGGCGCGAAGGATAAAAAGAAAATTTGAAAAACTATAGCTACAACGTACAGCCTATAGGCATTGGCTCTTGGAGACGCATCGAACCGTTGTCACGTGACTGTCTCGTGAAAACATAACAAAGAGCATAAAGGCTATTAATAGCAAAAACGCTCTTATCGATAATAGATACCGGATACTCAATAGACACGTGATAAAATCGATAGTGTTGAGAATTGCATAATACAACAGAGTGCAGGATTGAAGTGTAATTAGCTGTATCAGTCTGTGGCTTGGAGCGAGGAGAAAGCAAATCGAGACATTCAAATCTGAGGATAACGGACGAACCTTCCTACGATATCAGACACTTCAGCCATTTTGAAGTTAGTGGCGCGTACCGGAATCTATTTGCAGCCGATTTAACGTGAACGACGAACTTTACAATTTCGTATAATTCCAAGTTTCGTTCTACATTCGTGCATTTGAGATACGACAATGGCGCCATTCAACGGATTAAATGTGACACAACTAACCATGGAGTCGATGGATCGAGTCGTCGAAGACGGGATCGAGGGCAACTTGACACTTGTACAGGTAGTTTCTGAGGTGGTCCAGGAGTTCGAGACAAGGGAAATGACGGAGGCTGAGTACGAGCAATTCTTGGCTGACGTTTGGGTCGGTGTGGTTTTGACTTTGATGGTCTTAAGCTGTGTTTGCTGTATGTGCTCCTGTCTTCTCTATCACAAGTTTCAACAATGGAAACGTCACGGTGAGTTACATTTTTGTTACGATATTTAAAAAAAATCTTGCCTTGTCACACAAATTTAGGAATAAAAAGTCCGGTAGTATTAGACTATACGTATAATTTCATATTCGAGCACTGGAGTTTTTGTCACGAATAAAAGTTTTAAAACGTCATCAAAGGATTTCGGTTAGAATTTCCCGACGATAAGGAAAGACAAAAATGATAATGCCGATTCTTATCACAAATACGATTTACACTCGAAGTCGAGCTTATCTTTTAGGTATAGAAGTGTTACTGCGAGCTATTATCATTATTAACGTCATTAATAATTTGTAAGAGAATCGTATAAGAATTTTCATAATTGCTCTAGAAATTTAACTCGTGATTTGATAAGCGTTTAGAAATATCTTCGATGCGTAACAATTATTCGGGAGAATGGCCTAAAAAAAATTGAGTTGACACCATATAAAGTTTTTTAGAATTCCAGATATTCAGGATACATGCACTTGTCGCTAAATTCAAAGTGATGCTCCTTTTCCGATAGTCGCAGGCTAATGTTGTCGGAATAAATTCGAAAATACTATCAGTTGTCGTATGATATGAAAATGTGCACCTCCTACTCCTTTCTATTTGATAGATATAAATTATATACACATATATTCTCTATAAGGTCTACAGATCCCTAAAAGTAACTCGAACGGGATTGCTTGTTCTTAATGCATTGTATCGCGTTCACGCAGACGAGCCTTAAGGATTTGGTTTATCCCCGTACAGAAGCGACGCACGTGAAAGCTTTTCTTGTGACGTATGGAAGGCCAGCGTTCTAGAGAAGCAAGGAAAAAGAAACGCGAGGACAATGAAAGGACGTAAACTGGTTGTCGAGCTTATCGGCTGACTGAATGATCGAACGTAATCGTATGTATCTGTGTTCGAATGAGAATCGTTTGAAAATTGACGGGGCAGAAGTGTTATTCAGCCGCGATTCAATTTCGTACGACGCGACCTTCTGGACGGGTGACTGTCTGCGATTATGTACTTTATGTACCATATAGGTTAGGTATCCAGATTTGTCCTGAAGCTGGTACCAACTGTGCAGGTATTATATGGAGATACGACGGTAAATTGAAAATCCAGATAGCTGAACTGCACACGGAGCCATTCCTTTTAGTAATTTCATATCGCTTCGATGCAGATTCACAAGTAGGAACGGCTACTTGAAAACTTATCTTGATGGATCTGTTAAATCAGAAGTTCCCGACTAGCAGTTCTTATAGTATGTATACTGTGTGAATATATATATATATATATATATATATATATATATATATAAACCAGTGTTACGTATTTAAACTCACGTCTGTTACTAATTTCTTACGACGTTGCTACCTCATAAGCATACGGTAGGATAAATTACGTTGGACACCCTTTTGTCTACATCCTTCAGGAACTCAAGAACTGAAATATGGCTTTTGTCAGGATGCCTCTTTCCGTGTGATGTAACAAATCCATGAAGCACGCTATACACTGTGTACCACGTAATACATGACTCAATGAAGAAGCAAAATAGGTACACGTTTCGGGGGGAAAAAACGAGACGTACGACACAACGTAGCCATGTTGAATTTATAATTCGTCTGACAGCCCGTCTCGTTATCTTACGCCATTGAGGGAGAATCTTGTAAGCTTTTACCTGATATGCATATGCGATCATGCGTATAATCATACTTGAGACTAACGTAAACGAGTAAAGCCGGGTAAGTACGGCTCTTCGAAGACGTTGAACTTTGCAAAACAATGACGCGCATTTGTATCGGGCTGCTTGCGAGCGACTCGACTGTGTCGCCACAGACCACTCATTCGTGTTCGCTATGCCCATAGTCGTTGAGTTGGCCGCGCGGAGCGCGGCGATCGCTACCGCGATGCATGTCGGGTGCGCATTCGTTTCTCGCGCACGTATACGGGATATCCGCAGCGTCCACAGAATGTAATATTCGCGCTATTCAGAGACCAGCGAGAAGACAGGTGAATGAAATTGTTCTTTGAGAAACTAATGGTTGTTTCCTTCTTCTCTTTGTTGACATTTTACTTACAGCTTGTTTATTTATACGCTATGGGTTTCTGGAAAGTCTCGGTCTGCGCATGCGCGAGAACAGACTCTAGTCCCCACGTGATAAAGGAAAAACGTTACGTAAATTGTTGTATCAGTAGTCTCTGTAAATTCCTGTCAGGATTTAATTGCTCCAAGAAATCCCTCAAGCGAAATTGGCGGTTTTTTGGAACAGATCGATGCGCTCAGAAGTCACGCCGAAGTCCGGGCACGTCTCGTTCCTTAACCTTTCTCAGAAACTCCTATTACGATTAACCGAAAACGCTCTGAAACGCGCCAAGAGAACAATACTAAGGAGCTTTTTCAATAAAGATTTTCTTCTTGTTTGACGTACAGTTAGAACAAAGATAAAGGCGGTTCTCGTGAGTCAAGAATACACGTAGTCTTTATACCTGACTCTTTAGGCAAACACTCGTAGCCATACATTTTCGATGTCTCATGTGATAAATTTTAATACAACGTCAAACTACTTTTTTTTTCTCAAGGTTTATAAGTTGTCTTTATACTTGACTCTATAGGCAAACACTAACAGCGACACTTTTCCGAAGAGTCCCATGTGACAAATCTTCATACAACGTGAATTACTTCGTTTTCCATTTGTCAAAGTCACGCAGCTTTTACATCGAATATTCAGGTCGAACGATATGCTTACAGCTGAACAAAAAAATTGGACGCGTTCTCGATAATATTTACACACTTAAAGTTGCCCAATAAATCTGCACGAAACTACATTGTTTTCGTTCTCTAACGCCGGCGAATGATCAGAGTTCATTGCCAATGTCGGCCGTCATGAAATATTAAAACGGGACACATACCAGTTTTTTGTCAACGTAATTCGTAGATATACTAGGTGTACAAATTAATTCTTGGTCCCAAAGTTGAAGAAACGACCGCGGCTATTCAAATTATAATTTTTTCATCACCGTAAGGCAAATTTAAAGCGTCATCCTGAAGCTTCGTAACGAGGTTTAATAGTTAACGGTGTTCCCGTTAAAACGTCAAAAAACAGTAGTGAAGCAACGTCATTGAAAAAGCAACACTTTAAGCGATGCCAGCCCTTTTTGTATTCCGACTGAGGAAAAATGCTGCAGGTACTAAGGAAATGATTTGTTTCGCCTCGGGTGAAAATGCTGTGTCCTGCTTGTAAAAAAGTTTTTCCAAAGGTTTATGGATTGAAATTTCATTCTTCGGGGGAGGGGGGGGAACACCCTTTTTTCGAAACCAAATTCGACAGTCGCCCGAGAGATGGAGAAAATATGTAGAAATTAATGGGGACTATTTTAAAAGTTAGGCAACCGTTTGTTTTTTTATTTTTAAAGAAACATGAAATTTATGCAAAAAAGCCCGAAATTTAATTTGCGCGTCTAATATATACATATATATCGATCCAGCTGTAGCGAGAAATTGACAAATTTAATAACCTTGGGCGTGTTGCGGATACCGGTAGAATGATTTGCACAAGCTTTATATATATATATATATACATATATATTTGTATATTCTGCACGCACGTGTATATATGTACGTGTGTATATATAATCAACGTTTTCCAGCAAAATACCGAAGACTTATTTGCTGCCGATTATACGGCTATTATTAGACGCCCGTTTTCACAGGCGCGTTAACAAGAACTCGTGAGCTGTGCTGGAACGTTACGTTTTTATTTTTACAGTTCATTTTCCGTCCCCTTTATTTTCTCTTTTTCACGTCGTCACCGTTTCCAGCACTGTCCTCGTACCATCATTCTTTCTTTGCAAAGAACATCACGAGGACGTGGGACAAGCTCGTTCATACGAAAATAATAAACCTACAACTTTTATGCCATTAACGCGGACAGTAATGGTACCAATGGATGACGTTATCAGTTATGTATTTCTGCTTGGATACACGTGCTCGGTTCACACGTAACTATAGGACCTTTTTAGGAAAAATTTTTACTTTTCTTTCGGATGAATTTTCTTCTTTTCTTTGCTGCTTTTCTTTTTCCTGCCCTTTTTACGTCAAATCAAGAAATAACTCGGTGACCTTTAAACTCTGTGTGATTGGCAGGGCACCATACGAACCTTCTTTTTTTTATGTCCTGATTGATGGGTACTGTTATCTAGATTTTGATTTATACATGCTTTTTCTTTCTTTGGCAGATTTTATATTGAATTCGAAAATAGAATGTCAACGTTAGAACTGTACTTGAATGATATTTTTTTTTCGGAATGTTAACGACTTTTCGGAAACTTATTTTCTTTGCAAGAACAGTAAACGTGAATTAGTGACTAGTCATTTTTTGGATCATCAAAGTATCGAGGTCTATTATTATTATCGTCAGTGGTATCGTGTCATCGGAATATCGATGATGACTGATTACAGATATCGATGACCTCTTCGTAAAGTCAACGCTATTAGTTCAGGTTAAAGACATTACGTTCGCGACAATGATAAATCATTGGTTCGATCGTGGTAAAAAATTATTACATAATTTTTTAACTAATTTGGCACTTTAGTCATACCTAATATATATATGTCAGGTGATTGGTATTATTGAAAAATTCGATGACGTACGCGAATACTGATTTGACTGAATCATTCTGTGTCAAGTGTAAGTGAAAATCAATTTCATGGAAACATGACATATTCCCGATGGTACAGTGTGATGAAATCTTCTACGTCATCACGGCAATCTCTTGGATGGGTAGATCACGGATGACGTCATCATTGGTAGATCCAAAGTCCATCACGATCATTCGTGTGTATTAGCTGTACAGAATAAATTCTCGATCTCGCCCGTTAAATGGACTTTTACCTTTGGCACGATGGAATTTGTACCTGGTAATTCGGGATCCGATATCATGAACTACCTACCTGGCGAATTTAACGAAGTTCTCATGCTCATACGTAACGAACACGCACATTAGCTGACAGTTTAATATTTAATTCCATTGGCAATTACCCTCAAGCGTCCCGAAGCTGTAGAATGTTCTTTTTGTTCTTTTCCATTTACGCACTCAAAGTGCACTAGTCGCGAGCATATTAATTAATGCGCCAAGGAGAATCACTATTTTTTATCTTTCTCACTTACACGCGGAGAATATTAAATCAATCTGTCCCGTTCCATCCGAGTTTACTTGAAATTAGAAAAATTACGTGTTAACGACACCCGGTATATTGTGTAGCCTAGGAAATGAGAACTCATCGAAAAAAAAAAAAAGAAATTCGTCACACCGTTCCGGCTGCTCGAGTTAGCTTTTATCGGAGAGCGTAAAAAATTCATCGGATTTGCGAACGCGTCTGTTAATCGATTTTACTTAGACCTTTTTTTCTTCTTTCCTAAGAGATACCACGGTTTAACGACCCCGACTGAGGATCCTAAGAGAACGTGACTCGCACTCGGTCGCTAACTAAGAATTATTGTTTTGGTAATGCCAACAACAAAAATCCGCCATCGTTTCGACAAAATGAAGACGGATGTCCGACAACCGGAAGTCCTTGATACAGGAAGATTTCAGGGGTATTTCCTGTAAGACAAAAGACCTTCCCGCCCTTATTTCTCGCATCAACCAAACCTCAACGACCCAGGAGAATATTGGGTCCCGTCCTTATCATCTCTGTTCGCAAGATGACGATTGGCTGATGACGTCATAAACGACCCCCTATGTGAAACAATGCCGACCCATTTGGCTCGATGCCCGAGAAAGGGTTGCTCGGCGAGGGTAGCATGATTTGGCCATTAGACTTCTCGGCAAGGGGTTTCAAAAAAAATATGTCACCCGCTATATCAACTCTTGCTTCGTATTACGTGACGATGAGCTCTCAGTACCGATCATCGAGTCAATTTACTTTTACGAGCTACCACGACCCAGGTATCAGACTCTCATCGGTTTCACTTACCTTTCGACCTGTCTTCAATCCACGACTCGCTACCCGTCGCTCCTTATGTGCGCGACTCAATGGCAGCTGATAACGTCAGGCGCCCTGACACTCGTCAATATCTCATTGTATCTTGCACGAACCTCAGACCCGTCTCTGGTCCAGTTCACAACGGTCACTGGGTCTATCAGAAACGTGGAGCTGAAGAAATCCTTGATCTCTTATACGCTTTGTATTTTTTCGATACGCATGAAGCGACCGAAACTGTCCACTACCGCTTTAGCTTACATTACAGCTCGATGGAAAGGCGCTGAACGTACTGTAGATATAGGTATAGAATCAGTATAACATATATAGGTATACATAGCCGCAAGTTCCATAACGACGTTCGCGAACCTTCTAGAAGGTCTCGGCTACCTTGCCCTTCCATAGGCAAGACCCAACGAATCCGTTGTGAACGCGACGCAAATTAAAGCGAACGACTACCACGGCCATGGCAAGCAAAAAGACAGGACAAAGGACTGAAACCGAGAGTGCGTCACGCGGTTATAAATCGTACGTAATGGCGTCGCGACATCGTCGTACGTCCGTCTTTGCATATGTACGAGGCAGGAAATCGTGATTACACGCAAAGAAGCGACAGAGCGGGCTTGTCACCTTAAGAAACGAGGGGCTCGCGTATCTTTGCCCTTAATAATTATTTTAAAAAAATTCTCAAGGCTAATTTTCATTAAGGATATTACGTATCTCGCCATGAAAGTAATAAATTTTATCGCGATGAGCGATACTTCCTTTGAAAGTTTTTTTTTCACTGATTCATATTTTTAATGTTTATCACGACGATGTTGATCATCTCGTAAGTCATCTTTAAGGCGCATTCCAACTTGATGATACTGTGCTGTGGATATAATTCTACCAGGTAAATGCGTATTGCCATGTAACACGCATTGTACGCATGTAACGATTTCGCTCGATTTAATGCGCGTACACACGGCATTCAAATCGTACTGACGGTTAATATTCTATTGCCGATCTCACGTGTTTAGTCTCATGCTCTACCGCGTAGTACGGGTACGCCTTGAGGTATTGCGCGTGCTTTGAGGATCGGATATGAAGTTAACGTCGCGTGATACGTAAACGTTGGACGTTCGATACATATGTAGGAATGAGAATCGATATCGAAGTGGTGGCTAAGGTGTGTAAACGAAAGGGTAAAGATGGGCGATAGGCGTTATCAGTGGAATCAAAGTATACAAATGATATATTTACTTACGGATATTGCTAGGTTATATCTTTTTGAAATAAATGGGAAATGTGGAATTTTGAGGTTAGAGTAATTTTTTTTGTAAATATTTTTATACGCGGTGCGGGTAGTAGGGATTGTTTTTGGACTTGAACGAAGATGCGGGATGCTTAGGGATTTTGTGAAAATTTAATTAAGCAGGCTGGTAGGTAATTGGGTTAGTCTTGAAAGTTCTGATTACGGTTATTACGCGGGTCTGGAAATCGGCGGGAAATTCAAAAGTTTCTCGCGTCAGAGCTGAGTGCTCGACGCTGATGGGCTTAGTCGCGTTAGTTGGTTTGGCTGAGGAATCGATTTTTGATTTTGTATCTTGCAGTTTTGTCACCTTTTTCGCACTTTTTTTTTTGTTGCTATTAATACGTTGATGTACAAAGTTGTTGGTTTTTTTTTCGTGGCTTTCGCTGTGCGAGGAATCGTCTTATTCTTTTATGTATTATACACTTTGTTGAAATGTCTAAAAAGTTGGCAGCCTTGAACGTCGCGCGCGCGGTCACGCTCTGAAAAAGAACGAACAGTGCGATGAGAAAAAGCACTTTGGTGCTCTCATTAGCAATGGTGATGAGCACGTTTCGATATGACAACCGGTAACCCAGGAAGCTCCCAGACCTTGGGGTCCTTTTTTTTACATTGTCGAAACAGTAGCCGAGCTAGATGGGTAAATAGTATGTAATAGAAGTTTTCAATTGAACAAAAAACAGTTTGAGGTTAGGTTAGGTACTTGTACAAGTACTCGTTGCGGTTTTACGTTTAAGGATCTTTAATGGAAGCATGAATTTTTTTTTTTTGGAAATTTTCGCCGTTTAACGCGAACGGACTATACGTGGTCAATTCGACGTATGAAAATCCTATTTTCAGGTTAGCTTATTTTTTTGGCGGTACATAAGAAGCCGCCGTTTCGTTTTACGAGAGATTACGGTCGCCAAGTGAAAATCCTGTCAAAGCAAAACGACGGCGAGGCTCTTATCGCAAACTCGAAAATTGTTCGGAAAAATTTGTATTGCGAATTTTTACGATCGACACTTTGCCAATAATTGCGCTTGGATAATTTTCGATATAATAACGAATAACAACATCCCCAATGCAATGGATTGCACAACGTAACATCTATGCAATACATTGTTACAATTACGTATGGATATTTTATTTTATTACGTCTACAATACCTTGTTAGTAAAATGACAAAAATCGTTAAATGACATTCGATTGGAATCGATAATCGATTTTTCTAAGAATCGTTAATAACGTTATTCCACGCTATTACAGAACTGTAATTTTTACGTGATTTCAAGAAATAATCATTTCTCGTCGCAGCTTACTATCTTAACGACCAATCAAATTTACAAAATTACATAAAGAATCCTCTTATATCCGGTATCGACGATCGGTTATATTTTTATCGAATTTTTGAAATGTCAAAAATATTTTCAAAAAATTTTTTAACGACGTGGGACAGGTTTATTTAAGTACTCATTATTATCAGTGTCATTGATAAACAATTATTTTTCATTATCACTTTATCATAGTCAAGCTATACACGGTTGCCATTATCGATTGGAGCGTCACTTCCGATACAAAATTCACCTCCCGAATACCGCGCGAACATTTTCGTTGGCCATTCTTTGCAAACTACGTGATCGCTTTGCTAAGGATTCTCAAGCGACAAGATATGTACCTATACCGACGTACGTACATGGTTACGCAATAGATTCCAACCACATAATTTTCCTAGTAGTACATCGTCATATTTTTTCTTAAAAAAAATATCCAACATACAAAATTTGAAGAATTTTCGTAAATCACGAGAAAAAGTCGAATAAAATCTGTGAAAACTGAAATTTTTTATTTTTCACCTATATCTTCTAAGCAAAGTACAGGAACGTTTCAAACGCTCTTTCCAATCTGTCAGCTTCAATTATTTCTTAGATAAGAAATGTCATGGTGAATGCACAACGCAAGATATGCATGTCGCAGGGTAATTTCGTGATGTCGGGAATACATTTAATTAGATTAATACACGTTATATGTCAGACCACCTATATTCAGTTTTATCTCTCAACAATTGCCAGACGCTCTCGAGACAAACGGGACACGTCAGTAACACGTGGTACGTCTATAAGATTCGAGAGACGAGATGATCGTGGCTGTCATTTCGTGTCTGAAAATTTTTATATAGGTTTAGAATTTCTCTAGACCTCACAGTTCCTTATCATTAATTCATTCTTATCGGTGATTTCCCTGAGGCTCGATAAATATATCGATATTTATACAATTTTATCAATTTTTTTTTCGGATAACACTCGAGTACCGATTTATCATTGAAGTGTCACTTGATTCTTAAGTGTCCGTTTTCTTATTCTCTTTCGAAAATTCTTCGTATTTGCTGCTATGGGGACGAATTTTCGTACGTGAATAATTTCGGAAAAAGTATATTTGTTTTAGTGTCTTTGTTAAATATAGATTATGGATGACACACTTAGTTATTATATCCACCTACCAGCCAATCTCGATCTACGAAAAATACTGTCTGTTTACGTTCAGCCATGTGTGTGTATTTTCCAGCAGCTTTCCATGGCGGGTTATATTAGTTCGATGACGTCAGGCCGATATATCGTCTTTAAGATAACTCGGAGTATTCTCGAAAAATTTCTCCAGAACGTCTTTTTCTCCTCGAATTCATCTAAATTAATTATTTTTTACGCATTCATCACGTGAACAAAATTTATCGATTCAAATAATGCCGATTCGATCGTACGTCATCGTTGGTCCATTTGATTTTTAAGACAGATAAATTTTTTCCGTCTCGTCTAATTTTATCCGCAAAACTTGATTCATCGGATAGCGATCGAATATCGGTATTCATAGTATCCGATCGGAGAATCGTCTGAAAAGTTTTACTGTGTTATAAATCGAAGTCAGAGCCATTAATTTCGCCTTTGAAAATTTTATCGAAGCTTCTAACGAGAAAGTTGTACATCATTTTCAATATAGTCCGTGCGTTCGGAGTATCCGCACTTTTTCTTTAAGTCACGGCTGGTTTTTGCCTTTTTCTTTCATTATTTTTTTTGGCTGCTTTAGTTCACCTCGAAGTCCGTTCGGGCTATTAAAGCAAAACAGGTCGAGTTTATCGATGAGAAATAGGCCATTATTGGTGAGGCCATCGAGTGGGTTGCTGAGTCTTCGGAACCAATAAGTTCCGTGTCTACGTGTGTGTTCGATTTATATACAGAATTCCTTAACGATTTGCGATGTTCGGAATTGAATTTTAGCTAAACATTTTTCTACTGGTAATATGTATATATATAGTATATATATATATATATATATATATATATATATATAAACTCGTCAAATGGTAGATATGAAGACGCGTGCCACTCACAACGGGAAGTCCATGTGTTTTTTTTTTTCTAAAAAAAAAACCAAATTTTGAAACACGTGGCATTGAAATTCTAATCTAATCTAACGAAACCATTTCTTAGCCCATCACAACTGCGAGTGTCTAGCATGAAAATTTTTTCGGAAAATTCGGTGTGAGTGCCGCTTTATGGTCCTGACAGTATACCTTACGTATCAAGATGCTATCAAGCCCATCCTGACAAACACCAAGTATCCTCATAACTGGCAATGTTCGAGATAAAAAGTCCTGAGAATTACCCTTCTTAAAAAATATATGTATATATAAATGTGTCGATAGTATAGATGCTCTTTTTTTAAATCTGCTACCTTGGAATATCATAGCCTTGTAATTCTACCCTATCCTAACCTAACGTAACCTTTTCTAAGCCCACGTCTCCGGGTGCTTATCATTATAACCCAAAAATAACCCAAAATCAAATTTATTTACTTCGTCTTACGCCTCCTGCTTAATTGTTCAATTAAATCCACGCGCTATCGATAATCGATATTCCGATATTATTGCCACGCGATTCCTTCCGAATTAACCGGCTTGACATCATCGCGCGACTACGAAATCGAACTGGTATCATCTGTGAACATCGAAAGCACCATACGTAGCTATATTTCGTGAGTGTACACATATCGCATTATGTAATATCGATTATACATGAATATACACCTTATCGCTCTTCAGCTCAATATTCTCGTATATATAAGTACGGATCGATGATATTACGTGTGGATTTTTTTAAATTAATAAAAATTTCAGGGCGAGTCGATTTGACCGAAATTTTATTTATGGAGCGATTAAAAAGTATATATCAATAAACAGCTGACCATGCCATTACGTCAAAGCAATCCGCTATCACTAAGTACACGGCTAATAGATTTAGGGGATTCTAAAATTCAGAAATTATTTTTCATATATTCCCTTTGACCGGTACGACCTTCCTTGAAATAAATTTAATTGAAAAAAATTGAAAAAAAGTTTTTCATTTCCAATTTAAATTTTTAATGCCTCGTTCACTCCAACATGACGATGGTCATTTGAAATTGGAATTTATCGATGACCCCCACGATCGTTTCCACTGCCTTATGCATCCGCTTAACGGAAGTCGCTATCCTTCCCATACCTGTGTGGCTGACCCTATGAATAATAAGGAAATACAGATGGACGATAATAAGGAAAAAAAAAATGAACGAAGGATACAAAATACAAAACCGATTAGCACGTTGGTACACGTGGATTCTCACGGTGACAGGTGTCACCTCACTGTTATTATTTTCAACCTCTTTTAAATTATTCTCAACCTTCTCAATACTCGAGGTGCTAACCAACGCTAAATCACTGAAGTACAAGAACGCGTTGTTCACTGATTATTTCTATGTACCCAGTCGCGGGTTCGCTTATGCAAAAATAAAATTCGCAATTTCGCACGGCCTGCAAATTTCACGTGTAGTCCAAATGCGTGGACATCGAGTCATCGTTCGGGGACCGGAAATTGTTTTTATATATAAATGATGAAAATGACAGTTTCAGGGAAAACGGCTCTGTGGTCGCGTTAACGTGGTAGAAAGTTGTCACTAGCACCCACAGTAATACTACCGATCCATTGCCACGCTACAAGTACACTGGTACGAGTACTAAAATTTTTTTTTTGTTTCCAAGCATTTCCACCGGAGCGACAAGCTGATCCGTCATTTATTAAGAAACTTTTCTACTACCAATTAAAAATTAATTTTTTTACGTATCACCCTCGTCCACGCTGAACACTCCTCGAGGGTTTTCAAATTACGTATTACGAATGTTGACCCCCTAATGACGACCCTTATTAACTTGCTACCCCTTATATATAGTATGTGGGTTTATACGCTATCAGTTTTTCCTTATGAGCTCCATCATTGTGTCGACCCTTCAAAGCGAAAGTCACTTCGGTCTGTTGGTCCCTCAGGGCATTACTTTTGCACTTTATTCACGAAAATGGATTATAACGGGTGGGCCAGGTTTAACCTAGAGGCATTTCAGAGGTACGAACAGCGCGCTCAAAAACAACGAGCATCGAACCCTACATTGATTAACCCTCGAAAAGTCAAAGCCACCCCTTTCTGTCTCTTCAACCATCCCCTATACAGCCACAACATATTGGCTCACAGGGTAGATTCGAAATGTCTGGCGAATTAGGTCGAAATTTCAATTCTCATCGAGAGGGGTCGGTACTGATAACAATCGAAGCTTTGAACCGTCCACGTGTTTTAACTCCCCTGTGGGTATTATAATACAATGGAACGTTATACGGTAACTCGATTTATTCCGCAGGTTGTTCCTCTCGTCGTAATTGTTCTCGAAGCATTCTCTGATATAGGCTAATCGTGCTAACTCGTTAAATAATTTGAATGATCGATTAGGACTTCAAAAAAGTCTATTATCACTCATCCACTTGTCTCGGTATGTATTGTATAAGGTGGGCTTATTTAGATCAGAGAATTTGGCTGATCGCGTTATTTTTATTGTATATCCATTATCGTCTGATAACGTCAGTGTTGTATATCATATTTTCCAATTTTTTTTCTCGACTTTTCAAACCCTGATAGTATGATGTCTAGACGGGATTACGCATTTTTATTTATATATAATCCGCGGAGATACCGATACGCACGAGTATCACTTTTAGGCGTTACGTTGGGTACTTATGCTGTAATCCCAATTACGTGTCAAGAGGTTTGACTGTTGGATCTTATGAGTATCTTATGATATCGATATTTTTTTTTTCGGGTCTTATTAACGATCAGTTCTATGATTTTTTATTGGTTTATTATGGGCGATTGTCGTGGGATGAAATTTTTTTTATTTATCGTATAAAGGGATTACTCTAAGTATGTAAGCTGTATGCGGGATGTACATTCAGGTGAAAAAGTGTATCTACTTATTCTATTTATAGCTGCCTTCTCAGACGGTTGGCAGTAACAGGCCAACAAGTGACTCTATGATAAATCCTATACGTTTTCTGGGGGCCTGGGATTATTTTTCTTGAGATTTGTAACTCGATGGGAATTCACAGCGTGAGAATTTTGCGCAATGCGGATGACTGCTTGCTCGACAGTGTGTTGGAATTATTTCAAGAGTTGTGTGGACGAAGAAGCGTATTTGGGATTGCTAGGGGGGAGGGGGGGTATCGATAAAATATAGATGATATTGCGGATGAAATTTTTTAAAATAATTTTTATCTGAAAAAAATTCGACTTCGATTGCCTGTTTTAGGAGGGAAAAAATTGTAAAAAATGTCACGTGACTGCGTTCAGTGTCGTGCGAAGAAGAAGGGGGGCCTTGAGTCGATTTTTTTTTGTATTCATTAAACAGTCATTTCTAATGCGCGACAAAAATCCGATTTACGAATTTTAAGTTGGTATATGTAACGCGCGGTAGAATCTTGAGTATCTCGTTTACGTGAAAATGTAAATTTATCAATCGTACTTTGATTACTTCTTGTCCACACAGCGTCAAACGAGAGCACGTGGTAAATATTAATTCTCCGGAATTCAGTCGTCTTTACGACGCGTCAGGATTGCGCAATGTTTCACTGCAGCCATGATTAAACGTAAATTCCCATTAAATCCCCGAATTTATACGTTGCCGAGGGGTTCGTAAGAAAGGATAAGATTTTTCCCGAATCTCTAACGAAATCCGAGATTCTCCTTTCTCACGCGATACTTCATGATTGAATTATTCAATAAGTAATATGGGCCTGTAGAGGAAAATCACGAGGGTACGGATCTTCTATATTAATGATTCACTGGGACATTTTAATGCCGGCGAATGTCGAGGGGATTTAACATTAGATACAGTCCTGTGTAACGTCGTTGTTTAAATTGTCGTTGGTATCAGCCGTAAATCAAACGCCTGGTCACGAATTTTGTCTCCCGATTCAAAAGGAACACGCACTGAGCATTCAATAGGCTAACGTGGACTACTAGTACCGACGGCTACCGCGGCGGCGCGTCCGTCGCTGTTTGTCAAAGACAAACTCGTCCGCTCTTTTTCATATTTCGCAACGGAAAGAACTTTGTACAGCCACTACGTAACATCTGTCATTCAGCCAATCGTAGACGAGTATTTTCAAAAGATTCAATGATCTATTTTTTATCTTCTGCGTAATATTTTATATTCACTACATAACGGCTAGATCCCATAAAAATATATATTATGTATATTTTTCTAGAATTACTAAAGGCAAAAAAATACAATTAAATTTAGCTCATAATTCCAAGATCATCCGACGTCCCAACCCCTTTCTGTCACACTGATTTCAAGTCAAAATAATTTCTGTTTAATGATAGGCGTCTTTGTATTTATGATTTTAGTACTCGAACAAAGAGCAGCCGCTGCCAGAGACATGGACGGCCGTGGGGCGGACAATGAGAGCTTACCGTCTTACACCTTGGTGTCGGGTTTACCCAGCTACGAGGAAGCACTGGAACAGTTGAAAATGGTCCAGGCACTTCGTCGCGGTGAATCCGGATGCGAGATCAAGCAAATCGAAGCAGAGAGTCCGACGTCTCAGGGCGCCACTTCCACCATTGGACAGAATCAGGCCAACCAGATGTCGCGACTCTCTGTCGCTGAATTTCTACAGCTTTACAAGATGCAGCAGCAACAGCTGCCGCAGCAACACAATCAGCAGATCGCCATAGCAATTCAACAGGAGACTGCCAAGATTTAAATTCAACTTTTACGTGCACGCGCGATAACTTTACGCGAACGCGATGTAGGTTACGTTCGCGTTCCTTCCGTCTGTCGACGATGGAGGAATTTTATGGGACGATCGACCCGCCATCTACCGTCGTTACGGGGAACTCTGGCGTTACATCGAACTTCGATCTCTGTTGATATCTTTATATTCCTATGGATATACATGTGTATATATGCTGCGATACGAGATCGTATACCATTTGGTAGTAGCAATTACGAGTTCATACGTACACACGTCTCTATATAACGTAAAGTCGTGTTCTCATGTCGCGACGTTCTTTTCTTGATCGTGCATACTTCTTCTGTCGCGAATACGTAACGCAGCCAGTCTGAGTCGATGCTAGTCCCAATCAACGTTAACAGTCTTATGTTCAATATGGGTATGATCTACTTTATACTGGATTCGTCGGGACACGTGGTTTTTTGTGAAAGTCCGTGAATCTATATATATATGTATATGGATACTTTCAAAACTGATAACAGTACCAGGACTACGTTAATTAATAAATATTTGATAATTACAGTAATTTCGGATAAAATCGTCATATATCGATACACTCGTTACTGCCTTCACTTTAGGAAACCGACTGTTTTCCATTTTTATCTCCAACATACTTTTTTTTTATTATTATTCCGTTCAGCGATTCTCTTTTGAGTCGGATTCTTTGAATCAGTTAGTCGATATTGTTAATCGAAATTTTGTTTGGAGAACCGCCCACTGTTTTTTATCGATAATTACCTCGTGCGCAATTCCATCGTGCGAAATTAATTAATCGCCGCGTGTCCTAGAGCCGCTATTAATAAAAATACATATTCGCGCGAGCAATCTTTTCAAGTCTAATTTGTGATAGTGTGACGAGGGATGTGTGAGATTTTTATGTGTGATGACTGTTATGTTAGCCTGTAGAATGTACGAGGATTGTCACGCTCTGTCAAAAAAATTTTATGCTGGTAAAAAAATAGGGGCGAGGCCCCCTTCGGCATCGAGTGGTACCCTGGAAACTTTTGTTGATACGTGCCTGACAGTACAGATCGTAATAACTGGATATATGTAACAGGTGCTAAACGAAGTACCTACACGGCAGTTTTGACAATTATTTAACATTTATCATCCCGAATAGTTTAATTGGAGTTGCGAATCGAATCGCGTCAAACTGGAAATGCATTGCTCGTTGATAATTTCGTTTCTTTTTCGTGTGAAGGACTGTTAAAAAAAACTTGAAAATATTTTATAATTGCAAAATTTTCTTTGACAACGATACTTTCGTGCTTTTTAACTTGTTTTGTTTTAACTACCTTTCGCAATGTACTGCAGGGAACTGGTTTTGGACGTTTGACTTGGTGATAATTTATTTTCCTTTTAAATTATTTGCACACAATGTACTTACGCCAATCGTACTTATCGTCTTGGACGTCGCGTTAATCCACTCGCCTCTGCTAAACGAAAAATTCATTTTACTTGACAGTCTACCTCAGTATCCATATTTATGTATTTAGCGTGCGACGTGAACATTTTTTTTTTCGAAAAGTGCCTTTTTTATAACGACTCCTTGCGTTCCACTTATTTATTAATTATATATATATACACGATGCCAAGTGACGTTCTTTCGGTTACTCGGAAAAACATTTTTAACGAAAAAGAAATCATTTCCGTTTCCCAATAACGTTCCAAATACATTAGTTATACCAATCGATCGAACGCAAATGCATACACCTAATTGACTGCCGTGTAAAAATAACTAATTAAAAATAAAATAATCCTTCGCGTTATTTCCGGTATAACAAATATTAAAAAAAAAAAAGAAAGAAATAACTGGCAATCCTGTATACCCTATCGAGCGCACTTAAAACATGAAATGGCGTAATACTTTCGTTTACGTCTTTCCCACTTATTTTTCTCTCAAGCGTTAATTTGCCTAAGGCGATTTTACGTTATTTTTTTAACGTTATCGAACGAGCAATCAATCGCGAGCGATATGTAATCGGTGCTAGAAGCTTCTTTCTCACAGTAAAATTTCCTGCATTCCATCGAATTCAATAAGACGGGAAAAAACTGGGGATACGAGAATAAAAAAATTATGTAATGAAAAATTGTATTGGACGAGAGTGATTGTAAATATATATATATATATAAAGATACAATACCTGTACACGACACACGTTTAATATGCAGACCACCCGTTTTGCGACATAGTAGGTAAACGAAATGACGTCCCAAGGACGTAAAATTGTGATATTACTTGTATATTTATTGCACGTACCAATAATTATGACCACTTTAACGTACGATAACTTATTGCATAACATAGACGTTATTAGCTATTAGAATTAACTCTAGGTAAAGAAGAACGTACGATTTAGCGGCGAGTATGTATATCGCGTGTATGAGGAGCGTGTGATTCCGTGAGTGGGAGAGAGGGTGAGGAATAAAAGTGAGGAAAGGAGAAAAATTTAAAAAATATAATGAAAATAGTTGAAATGTATAAAAATAACGGTAGCCAGTGAATTTTTTCCATTAGTATTATTATATTATTAAAAAACTTTCACTGTTATCCCTCGAATGTATTTTGTATAAAATAAACGTTTTTTTTTCAATTTATCCATTCTTCTTTCATTATCCTAATGACACTCCACGTATCCTTTTATATTTCTGTTGACTGACTTGTGAAATTGCGTGGTTCTCTGTGCTCGCCAAATCCAATATCAATATCTGCTACGTTGGTTGTATCGACACTGAAGGTTCGGAACGTAGACGTTCACGGGACGAGTAATGGAAAGATTGGAAACGTGTAACGCAACGTTTGAAAGTCGGTATCGTTCGGGCTGGAACTATCACGAAGGACTTTGGTTATCGGAGTGAATTTTAATCGATTGAAAATTCAGTTACACGGGAAAAGGAGGTGTTGTCGAGTACGGGGGTATCAACGTGAAGTTGGTTGCAACGTAGAAATCGAATCGAAGGCGGCCAACTTCAGGAGGGTGCGCGCGCACTCTATGGTTCATAGGTAGCAACGTGATGTTGGTTATGATATCGAAGTTATAATTTTTGACAATCGTATCGATATTTACGATAATACGGGATACGTAATTGGATTATGTATATTGGGTATTTGATTAAGAAAATTCTGAGGAATTAATATAACGCTTTTCGTCGGATCATCCGATGTTTGACAATTTCAAATGATAAAGGCGGTCTGGTTATATGTAGCCGAGTGCTTCTTACGTATAATTTGTCGATATTTGTGTTTAAACCTGCAGTGTCAGTAGCACTGAGAAATTTATGATATTGGGTGTGTCGTCGCGACGCCGATGGATCGAACGAGCCAAAACGTAAGAAAAAGTCGCCGGGATCAAGGGCCAACGAGACGTCCTCATGGTTCGTGCCTGGTGAATTTGGCAGGGAAAACTTTTTAGGAAATTTTTCTTAACTTTCGTCATAGGGATCTTACTTGGAGGCAAGAAATACCCCATAGGGAACTCATTGGGCTAATGTTGAAATTTCAAAATTTTAACTGCTTGAATTCCTTAGGGAGAACTTTCTATTCCAACATGGCGGCCTCCTTCCGTCGCTACCCAAGATGCATCGCTTTGGGAAAGGTCTTGTCTCATTGTATCCAAGCCAGACGTCTCATAATTTCATATTTGGCTCAAGGATGCCAACATAACATCATGAGCGTTTTATGGTAATTGCTGCGTAAGGCTTATTTCACGATGCACGCTAAACGCAGCAGAAGACCCAAAAGGCCTGAAACATCAAAAGTCAAAATTTAATATCTCAGAACATTTTCACAGTCACGTTTCAAAGAATTAATTCCTCCATCAAAATTTATATTTTCATACAAAAAGACTGCTGGCACTTTACACGTAATGGCTTTGAAATTAAGGCAGGTAGGTTACAAATTAATCGGATCAAGAATACTGATCGATTATGGAAAACAAATCAATTATTATTTGCAATAAATTTAAAATCAATAATCAATAATTATTGGGGTACAGAAATAAATTTTGAAAAAAAACTCCAAACGACCCACGTGCTCGCAAGCCTTGATAAATTTTTCACTAATAGGCGTGGCCGGACAACCGGAAGTCATCAAGGAAGCAGGAACATGTCACTTATGGGAAGATTTTATGCCTCTGTCGACGTATCGATTCCAATCCAGCTCCAAGCGATTGTTCAAGGACGCCTCATTTGTAATGCTGAGTCCTTGTCCAAATCTTTCATTGGCACCCACGTTTCTCACGCTTACAATGCTAATCAAGTTATTGATAACGACTAGAGAAACCTGAAAAAAAATTTTCTGGTCCATTAAACAATTTTTTTTAATAACATATTAACGTCTTGTACGTAGCCTACGGAAAGCATGAAGTCGATGACCCAATTCGTAGCCACGCATATTAAACTGCTCGGCTTACTGACCCGAGATAATTCGTCATTTTCGTCACGAGTTTCATATTAACCATTAAAGCAAACTGTTAAGAAAACTAGTTTTACTTTATCCCCGCAAGAGAACGCAACAAGGACAGACTTTTAATACGCTTATCAAAGCCCAGTGTGAATGCCATTATCAAATCGTGCAGGTGACATTATATAAAAAAATTTTGAAAAAAGTAAATAATTCCCAAATATTTCATTGTCATTGTTAAATTTATTGTTTTCTTGTGAATTTGACAAATTGCCAAATTCTTCCTTTATAAATGACGCGTATAATATGGCACACGGAAATTTTACATTTTGAAAATTAATTCGATCCGGTAAATTGACTCTTTTTAGTGACAGCTGTCAGTACTCATTTACGTGCGCCACGTGTTAATGTTATTGGCGTAAATATTCGCGTTTATTACATCCCACGTGGTAATTCGAATTTCGTTAGATCGAGTTATCACTGCTAGAGATAAAGTCGAGGAACGCGAGATAAAAGGACCCCACGTTTATTGGTGATTACAGAGTTTCCTTTGTTCACCTGATTTCTCAGCCTCTATTTTCGAACCGCAAACACCCCGCGAGCTGCTCACAAAAATCTGACTATTCTCCGATATCTCTCGGATAAAAAAATGTCCGAACTCGTTTTCCTCCCTTTGTGATGCTTTGGATTTTTCGTAATATCAAGAGACCCTAGGCAAACGATTTCACGAGCGTGTATTGAAGGTTCATAAAATTCCGCTGTCTTAAATTTTATTTATGTAGCACCTTATGCAATTGTCAGATATTCAGACGCCATTACATTTTAATTTGTTTTCAATTATATGTATAGGACGTCGGTTGTGAATAACAAGTGATTGACGTCATCTCGTATTAAAATATGAAATTTTGCTGAAAAATACTGATACCGATCACCTACGTCTCTTTTAAAACCAAATACGATTATTGATAATGTTTGAAAATTTTAATAATTCGAAAAAAAAGTCTCAGCATGTATTCGAATATTTAATTGATATCGTTGGTTGATGTTTTTTACGAAAGATAAAAGCGTAGAGCAAGTAAGACGTTAAAGGTTTATCAATGTTTGATTCGTATCATTAATTCATAAAAATACGTCAATTAATGATACGAATTAATTAACTGAATAAACTTATCTGTAAATTCCGCAGTATTCGTTATACGTGTTACGTTACTCGATAATTACCCTCGTTTCACGTGTATATATTTTACTTGCTGTTCGGTATTATTTTTATCTCTTTCCCTGAACAATGAATACCCCATGAAGTCAAAAAATATCAGAATCCATCGATCGGTCGTTAAAATCAACGTAAGTGCCCTTAAAAGAAATGGGATTGACATCTTACCTTTTTTTGACTGCAGCATTATTATGCAAGCGATGCATAAGATTTCACAGGTAACAAATAAATGAATTACTCGAATGACGTTATACGACGATCCACACACTATTTGCACGGCAGCCAATGGCACAAAACAAATACGAGCAATTATCACTGCTAATAAAGTATAAATCATTGATTTTCACTTGGAGCAATTAAAAAACCAGTTAGTGTCACCTTACCGATACGTCACGCCTCGTTCACTTCCATTTTAATTCGTCTAGTCACGATGGATACTCTCAAAGAGAACGAGACAAGAAAAGGCAAGAAGGTAAAATTCCCGAAACGCCGATATGTCTGCTAGTTCTTAGCCCGCGGTCATAACCTACCCATTGCGAATCGAATGGTCTGTCTGGCCTTCTGATACCAATGAAATTATCAATGGAATAAACTGTTACTCTCACTCTCGCCTTGTCAGAATGTAACACGTGCGTCTAGTGGTCCATATAGATATCAAAAGCCTCGAGGCGAGACAAGAGCCAGGAACGAGGGACTCGGCCAATTCAAATGTATCCGAATCGAACTTCACTCTTGAGACGAATAGTAAATATCTTGAAAATTATTCGATACACAGCAAACTTTTATTTGAGGGACACAATTGGACTTTTCTGAATGTAGCAAACGAAAAACTATTAAAATTATTCTACTCGATCAAAATATATAAGGCCTCTTGGTACAGCTGTTTAAAATTTTCAGCTTCGTTGTCGTTATTTCCGAACTACTGGTTTCGACGGCTCGCCGCTAGATGGCACTGACTGCATAGACGCCTTGCTCGTTGTCGCAAGTGACGTGCCGTTTCGTGGCAATGAATATTTATTTAAATATGTATAAAATAGGTTTATTGGCAATATTTTTTATTGTAAAAAGACCCTGGCCATCGGCTTCTGGACGAGATATTCGCTGAGTGCCGTTTCTGGGATTATATAATGCAGTTTGTGCAATATGGTATGTCGACTCTTTCGATTTATACATTTATCGTGACAGCTACGGTTTCAGGGAACGATTTTCATTTTATCGATGCTTTCGTATATAAATAAAAACCAGCAGTTTAAAATGTAATGGCTCACCTGACAATCAGCAGACTGGATTTAAATGTTTTTTGCGTCAACAGAAACGAAGTAGCTGGGCAAAGTTCGTTTCCACGGGAAATACAAAATTCGTAACTAACATCTTTATTGATCTGTTGTTTTTTAATTTCCTGTTTATTTTAACTGATGTTTAAGTGCGAAAGTATTCGTTGAAATTATACAGCGCACCGTGTATAAGAAAACGTCACCTCATGTCCCATCCCAGTATTATTGAGAAAGACGCGCAAGCAATCGTCTTCATAATGCTTATAATTAAAATCAGAAATAATTGTCTGCTAATCCGTACCGTTACGATGATAAAAAACAATAAAGGTAGGATCGCAGTGCGTGTCTACTGATAATTCGAAGAAGACAAAGTTGTAATGAAAAAAAAAATTAGTGAACCATCCCCGGAAGTCATACCTAGAAGTACTAAAATTTTTTAATTGCTAGCAGAGGACAGCACCTAATGGATAATTCCGTAGGGAACTGGGATTAGGTATGTAATAGTATAGTAAAATCCTTGGCGTAGAACAAGTGGTTGCGAATGATAGAGCTGACTGAAAATAAATAGAGTTTTAGTGCCATATAAGAATAAATAGAGTTTTAGTGTCATATAAGAGTGGGTGGTACCGTATAATGATACAGACTTTCATATTGACTATTAAACAAAGTACCAATGAACGGTATAATTTTAAAAGCAAACTGTTCTTATCTATTGCATGAGAAAATTAATCAAAATCTTCTTCCGTTGCTTTTACCTATTTTTTGCAGAAATATTGATCACATTATACTCTGAGACGTGGTGCAATAAATTACAATTGATGTTTCGCACGTATAATTATATAATTTATTATGCTTCCTTACGCTCTTACCGACTGTCGGTACACTACTCTACGTTATCATTACAGTCGGTAAGTCGATCTACAGATGGTAACAATCTCAGACTCGGGTAACATCAATTTCTGTAATATTCCTAGTCTCTTTATCTTCAGTCAACGTTATCACTCACTATAGAGTGACTGTTGAATGGATTTAGCTTAGAGTTTGCAAGAGTGAACACGCGAAGAGAGAAGCCCGTATTCACAACTCGCTCTTAAAGTCACTAACAGACTCGCTTGTGCTTAAAAGTCACTAAGAAAAAATTTAAAAGCGTGCTATTAGCACTAAAACCGAGTTCTGAATACGGGCTAAAGAGTATCTAACGATTTTTATATCAAAACGATAGCGTCTCACGTAACCTCTAACAAGTGCTGCCTCCTTAAGCGGTAAATTTTTTAACTATACGTCTGTAGCGTTATCAGTAGACCACCAGTCAAACTTATTATTTAATATTTAAGTTCAGAAATATCTGCATCGCACTTCGTAAAACAAAAGCAAGCGTGAACTGTTACGAATAAAATTTTTGTTCGATATGCAAAACAAAGCAAGCATTTCACTCGTGGATCAGCTGTATTACAACCTATAATCGATAATACATATTTGATTGTGCAACTGGCGGTGCCTCTGTTATTCAACGATCCGTAAAAAACTGACTGCCATTTGCGTAATCGTCAAATAGACTTTTCAAAGAATTATAGTTATTGACATTTCGCAATAAATACGATATTACGAAACGAAGAAGCCTTGAAAGTGCATCGCGTTTCAAAGAGACGATATTGGTCGAAGCCTTAAAAAAAATGTTCAACTTGACTTGCTTGCTTGGCAATTTTCACCTATCAAATTTCATTTTTCTTTTCGTCTGAGGGATAAAAAAATGAAGTGACGGAAGAATCGTCGTTTATTTTGCAACAATTTTATTAGTGTTGTCTTGGTACACCTTACTGCTTACACACATTAACATTGTTGCGTCTTGTTTATTCCATAACCACCGTTTTTTTTCCATATATTTAAACACGACGATAATAATTGTTTTTGTTGTTTGTCCTGTTTCCTTTTCTTTGTATCTTATTTTCCTTTTTTTTTGCTTTCTTGTATATGTACCATAGCTAGTGCGGCTTCTCAATTCAAATCGATATTTGCAGAAAAATTGAAAATTTCAAAACGGCTGATAAAACGCGATACACTCATTAATACCATATAAATATTCTCATTCGAATTTTTTTTTAATATCAATTTATCACGCCCTTCACACCTTATTTCATAAAATTTGACTTGAGAAGCAGTCCGTCTTTAGGTTATTTTCTATGAAGCGCAATAAAAGTTCGATCATTCGGAAATGACTGTAAAAAATTTTTTTAATCAAAATTATACGTAGATCATTACACGCAGGTAATGCGAGTATAAAAAATTGTATGATTAATTAAAATTTGAAAGTTCACTCCTTTTTTTTTTAAATTACAATCCATACCCAAACGATCGTTTATAATCAAACTTTCATTGCGATTTTATAAGGCATGATCACTGCGTTTTCAATTAGTCGTAAGACATAGGCGTTATAGTACAATAATAAATCGTTCGACGATATACATAATTTTACACTGAATAAAAATACTCAATGAACTCGCTTAGCATCTAATGAATTCAGTAGACAATTAATTTATCGTTTAATAAATGAGTTTATTCATTATCAATCGAAAACCCCACGCGCCGTCCGATTACACATATTATATATAAAAGTTTCGCCACATCGAATCTAAACTCCGTATGAAAAAATCCCTCGAGATCCTACTTTCTTAATTTTACGACTTGCTTACGCCTTAATTCCCCATTGCGTATGTTATCAATTGTTTTCATTAATTTTTTTTATCTCTCCCTTCACGTCATCTTTATCCTCCTCATTTACCCATCAATCGTCATCGTAATCGATTACGATATAATCGTCATCATAACCATCTTCATCATCATCGTCGTCATTATCATAATCAACATCGTCATCGTCCTCGCCGTCATCATTTTACAATTCAAAAAAGAGACTCTTCCTATGTCCCACTTATCGGTTATCTTATCGCCTATCAGCATATCAAAGCCAATTCGGTATTTTTAACTACATAATGAAACCTCAATTTCGCGCCTTGCGTATTATTCAACTTGGAGCATAATTACATTAGATATCGTTAATCGGTATTACTATTAGTTATTAATTATTGGCTACTCAATCACGAATTAATTATAATCGAATTCATCAATCGATTCTCATTAATCACAGACACATCGTTCCCTTGGCTCGTTGAGCGCGCGGATTCGCAATCGCAAGATTTAAAATCGACTGTCGATCGTGCGCAGTGACAAATTTATTCGTACGATCTATCGCGCATGCGCACTAGCGATCGCAACAAAAATTACCGATCGCCCAACGAATCAAGTACGTGGATTACACTCACTTCTTCTTTTTTCCACTAAATACCACGCATCCTAACTGCGCGACACCCGGTAGGTCGTATTCGACGATTTTCTAACGGGTGTCCGTATTGTAGCATTTCATTCATCATTAATTATTTTTTTTCCAAAATTCACTCCGTACCTATACTATTCTTTCTCGACATTCTTCATTCTCTCTCTCTCTCTCTCTCTCTCTTTCAATCTTTGGTCTGGACCAATACGCCAATCGCTTAATTGACAGGGACCAATCACGTCAATCATTTTTTTTTAATTCGAGCTTATCAGCCAGTGAGTGTAACCCGGGGTATTTCTCTAAATTTTACGCATTCCTAGTATTAAAAAAAAAAAGAGAAACGCATAAACGCAGCGATTAAACCGTCGACGCAAAACGAGAAAATAAAGAAAAAGTCAAAATTTCTTTATAGTCAAAAAACCGTCTCGGCCGGACTTCGTTCTATTCGTCGTCGCGAATTTTCCTTCTGTTTCTCTTTTTTTTATTCATTTTTTTATTTACCCATCAGCCAATAACGTCAGCAGTCGTCGCTTGATCTTTTAGATATTACGTCAACCCTTTCTCGTACAAGGACCCCTCGGTTTTTTTGTGCCTGTGGCGTTGCACTCGACTCCGGTTTTTTTTTCGAAAAATTTTTATCTGCCGTATGAGCTATGTGCTTCTGTATCCTATTCGGATAGTGGTTGACTTTTTTCAAAATGTAAAAATTTCTTATGTCGGAGCTACACGTATTTTCATTGTTTTCTTGTCACGAGCCCGAATCCATTTTCTTATTGGTAAACAAAAATTATTCATCGGGTGACGTGCTTTACGCGTCGCGTGAACTTATGTCAGGCAAAATCCATTATTTCATGGTTTTTCGTATTTTACGTGATACCGTAGGAAGCGAATTTTTGAAAATTAAATTATTTTTCGTGTATACGGTGTGTCTAATTTTGACTCGTGACTCGAAAATAATTTTTTAGACGGAAATGAAAAAATATGAATTTTAATATATCATGAAAATCTTCTAGACCCTATGGCGGCTATGGCGATTTATTACGTAGACGATGCTACTTCAAATTTGCAAATGACGTTAATATCTATATCTACGTGTTAACGTGAGCATTATCATTCGTAATAATTGTTAATGCGCATTCTTCTTTTTTTTTTTTAATTTGAAGCTGAGGTGCTCTGGTTCACTATAGTTTTTCGAATTCGAATGATGCGCCTGTAGTGAAATCGTACGATAGTCACGTGGGTATATATATGTATATATGTATCCTTTACGCACTTACATAAATATACCCAAAAAGTTTTTTTTTCAAACCCAAAGATTTTAGACCGTGACGAAAATAAAAGCTTGAAACGTTTCTTTTTCCAAATTTGTACCAGAACATTCAGTTGCGTTGATAAATTTTTATTTGATATATATGTATATGCTATACAGATATCGTTATTTCTATTTTTGAATAATTAAACTTGCTATTTTGACTTTATAACGAACACTGCAATTTTTGATTTAATAAATTATAATTTAAGCACCGTCTTCAACTTTTACATTTGTCACAGTGTGTCACGCGAATTAGAAATTTGCAAATGAAAAAAAAATGGCGGCTATCATCGTTCAAGATCCTGCCGAATTAAAAAAATTAGATTTTGCGTGAAAATCGAGTATGATAAATTATAGTAAAATAATTTATATGTGAAAAACTAAAAAAAAACTTACCGTGTCTATGACAATAAACGTGTCTCTTAGTTTTGATTATTTAATCGAGCTTTTTTTTTTCATAACGAGGACAATATTCTTAACGATCAATTAGAGCATATTAACGCGAAGATATAATTCGACCATGATACCTGTACGGTGATACCGTTATTATTTTTTTTTTCAACCCGACGCAAGATTCTTTAAAATCCCACCAATTATTTCTCTTGTACATTTAGACGATTTACACGTTAATTAACACCTGCTTTATTAACTGTTTAAACCACATGCAAAACACCGTATTTGACTGCGAATCAAGTCACACGATTTTCTGTCGTTTTTTTACCCTGTAAACACGCGCATATTACATGAGAATTTAATTCTTAGATATTGTTTTATCTCATTTTTTTATTTTCTTTAAATTATTTTTTTTCATCTTCTTAAACGCTGTATCACACGTAGGTTACATATCTCGTTGTACCAAGGAATTGAGTCGGCGCTGCTTGCTTTTTTATTTTCAAAATTTTTTATCTTTTTTTTTTCTTACATCACTACATCTTCTTCAAGACAGACGCGAACTGGTCCGAACGTTTTTTTAGTATTCAATCGTTTATACGTTTCGATTAATTTTATTTATCTAAGAAATAAAGTGCATAATATCTTTTTCTTTCAAATTTCTTTTTTACTTTCATCCGTGGCGCAAACTATCGAGTCGTTTACTTTTTTTCTTTTATCTTTTTTGGTGGTCGGTTTCATTATAGAATTTTTAAAAATTTATTTACGCCGATTCAATCGAACTGGAATCAATTAATGAAATTTGGATATTGATTTTCAAAATTGCGTCTTTTCTTTTATACTAGATTTTTTTGATTAACGTACGTCGCCTTGTTTCCATAAAAATAAAAATTTCTCGTAATTAATGTATTCCCGCTTTTTTTTCCACCACACAAGAACGTCTCTCGCGTGCATACGCATCCTTGTTCTATTTTCGCATACGCTGAAATTCGCGAAAAAACATACGTAATTTCGCAACACTGATTATTACAAGGCTCGTACGAGATGGTTAATTAGCGTATCATTTTAATTACGAAATCACGTAAAATTAGCCTGAGTGAGACGCAATTAAAGAATCGTTAAATTTGACTTCAATAATGAAGTTTTCATACGAATTTTTCCACGGTGTCCGCAAAAATTCAAAATGCAAAAAATCATTTTCAAAGCTCAACAGAGAAATTGGTTTCCATTTTTTTTGTTTTGAAAAACCAGCCGACGT
>JAYRCB010000364.1:514630-618304 GCA_036026315.1 Trachelus stipa
AAATGCAAAAAATCATTTTCAAAGCTCAACAGAGAAATTGGTTTCCATTTTTTTTGTTTTGAAAAACCAGCCGACGTACGCTTATCCTATATATTTAAAAAAAAAAACAACTCGATATATTCGCGTAGGATTAAGAATTCGTTAGTCCTTTTTGCGCAAACAGTAACCGACACGTATTTTTAGTTTTAATCGCGTACAGCAACAGTAAACGATATATGGAAAGAAAAAAAAAAGAAGAAAAGAAAACTTTACAAAATTTTACATCCTTACACTTGTTAAAATTGGCCTATTTAATTACAGTCATCTTAATATGCATGCCGGACACTTGTACACTCGCGATCGTCTCGCAGAAGCACTCGAGACTTCGTATGATTTTTTTTTTCATTATTTTTATCTTTTTTTTTCGTCAATTACAACATAGCGCCTCTTCTTTTTTCTTTACAAAATGAAAATATATATCCTCGTTACGTGGACGGTCGGTCTGCGTTAATGACTTTACAAAAATTTATCTTTTACATGATGTTATACGTACGTTCTATTATAGTAGATAATGGCTCACAGTGGTCAGCCACGAATATCCGATTTTTTGGTAACTCGCATTATAGCAGCGATCTATTGCTTTACGAATAGTGTTGTTTTCTGTTTTTACTTCGTAATCGAGTAAAGCGTACTATTGTTTGTACCATTGTTATCAGCGAAAAAATATATATATATACCTACCAAAGAAACGTTCAGAAAATGGAAAATTATTGATCTGTCACTGAAAATAAAAGTGTAAAATGATTTTTCTTCTTTTTTCTCAAATTTTTTTCAAAATTTACGTGGTAACTTTAATTCACCGAGATTCGATACGGATGTAAAGAAAACACGAGAAATGTGAAAATCGACGAAAAATGATGAATTTACAAAATTTTGGACCGTGCACACGAGGAATCTTGCGAATACGATTAATAAGTGTGTATTCGCCAGGTCACAGTTACGATTAAATTTGTACGTGGATTGTACTGTGATGCTTGTATCGATAACAGTAATAACTCGCGACACGGGAAACATCGATAGAAGAAGAAACACGGAAGAACCAAGTCGTAAGTCGAGAAATAAATAGTAAAAGGACACGACTGAATGAAACGATAAGACATGGACGAAATTAAATTTTTAGTAATTTATAATTAATGGTAAAGTTTTTTTTTCTTTCTTGTCTTACAATAATTAAACAGTTATTAATAGTCTACGTAAATTTCGATTAATTTTTATACAAACAAAAAAAAAAGAAGTGGTGAGTTACACTCGAGGGTGCGTCGCAGCGCTACAGTGCCATCTAGCGACACGTTCAAGAAACGAAAACAAAGAACACTCTCCGTTTTTCTTGTTTTTTTTTCACCCTCTCTTTCACACACACTCACTCATTCCCATTTAAGAAATTGTTACAGTTTCCTCGTTTACACTTAAAATGTTCGTTGTGAAGAAATTTAAAAAAAAATCCAGTTATCTCACCATTTTTTTCTCAATCTTCGCTACTGTGACGTAAGCGACGTATTTGTGTACGCAGGATTGAAATTTTTTTTAATGTTTCGCACTTTTCCTCCTATCAAGACCCTGGCTCACTCTCTCTCTCTCTCTTGCACAGTGGATGTCTGCTTTCTCTCTACCTCCTTCTCTCTCTCTCTCTCTCTCTCTCTCGATTAGTCATATTTCTTCGTCGTACGATTGAAGTAAATTTTGATAATTGGAAAAAAGTGTGATTTGCTTTTTTTTTCAAAATACAATTATTTATCCTTTATGTCGCATGAATTTCTCTCTCTCTCTCTTTCATCCATACGCACATACCGCATTCGCCTCGACTTTCTCTCTCTCTCTCATACACACTGATTCCATCCCTTAGCAAATAATTCTTATATCCATTTTTTTTCTTATACTTCCTCAGGATAACTCACAAATTTTATCCACCACTTTTTTTTTAATATAATGTTACTGTTTAACGTTAACGTGAACTTACGGTCTCTAATTAAAGAAAATTGGTAACCACTTCTTAGTATACAAATTGCATGATTCTCCCACCGTACATTCCTCGGATAACTACTGACCCGTTGTAAACCGTGAAAAAGATTTTTTTTAACAAATATATATACGCATATATATAATAAAATAGAAAATATAACGTAAAACACAATACGGTACGGATGAAAAAAAAAATTTCTTACTTTCAAAAAAAAAATCATTCGCGAAACCCAAAAACTGTACACGCTCCACGACGAATGTACGGAGGGACAAAAGAAAGCTCGTTACCTCGTAACGTACCATCGGAAATTCTGTGACGCATTTCACGAAGAAAATAAAAATGAAAAGAAAAGAAAAAGAAAGAAAAAAATATAAATTTCACGCAGCAACGCGGAACCGCGACGGTTCGGGGCTCTTAGATTCTAACAAGAATATTTTAATATAAGGATGAATGTACTCTTCGCTATTCAATAGGGGGACATCGTTAATTAATCTGCGATTACGTGTAACATGGACGCGTCCAGCGCATAGAAACATAAATAAATAAATATTAAACTGGTGTATTTACATACTTGGGGGGGGGGGGAGGGGCGTGAAGGGGATGGTGGGGGGGGGGGGACACCAGGATGATTCGTCATAGGGATTCATATTCAGGTATAGGATGGGGCAATCTGCTCTAGGGAAAATTCTATGGTGAAATTTGATGGGATTTTTTTTTTTTTTGAAGGGGGACCGAAGGAGGGGAGAGGGGGATGCCCTTACAATATTACGCGCTTACGTATCTACGGTTCGCCGTAATTGTGTATAATTGATTACAAAATAATACTTTGTGGGCTCGTTTGTCGTATTTCCGAGATGTCGCTGTTTGCCTTTAGATGCTGATTACAATAAGAATAATGGGACTACGTATCGTGCTTATGTACGTGTACGCGGATTTCTGAGGTAGAGGCGGTATTTCTTGTAATGTTTTTTTTTCCCTTTATTTTCATTAATGCAATATAGCTACGTGACGTTACGCTACGTTTTACGTGTAATCCGACTTCCAGGGTTCGTCACGTTCTTTGAGCACTGAATTTCGTACGGGGCGATTCGACCATCGTTGAAAGCTCAGTTACGTTTGAAAAATGATATAAATGTTTTTTAATAGTAAAAAAAAGATATGAGGTAAAGAAAGAGCAAGGGAGAAAAAAGATAAACGAAGCGGAACTTCGAAAAATTGAAAAACTAGGCATTTTTAATTATGGGAAATGTCTTCTTTTTTTTTGATATATTTAGAAATTAAAAAAATGGTTAGAGGTGAGAAATTATGTGCATATATATATATATATGTGTAAAAAAAAATTGTCAAATCAGTAGACGCAAGGAGATTCTGTCGTTAACGCTGGTCGTGTACTATATATATATATATATTTTTCTTTTCTTTCAACAACGTTCTCAACTTCGTAATCGTACGCAGCCATTTTTTTCACTGTATCTATCATCTTGGTAAATAAGTGGACGTAAACGCGCCGACATCATTAGGGCGACTTAAAAGTCGTATTTCTATTATAGATTGAAAAAAAAAACTATTGCATCGTTTGATTATTGTATGTTACACTTATCGACTATTATATTTTGTAGTTTGTACTTGATTTTCATATACCTGAGAGAGAAAAGACTTGTCGGTGATGATTAATGAGGGTGAAAAGTTTTGGCAATGACGGTGATGATGAAAATGATCAGTGACGGCAAAAGGTGAACCGAGATTAAACTCAATGGTTCCCGTCATTCGCTCGATAAGAGATTTAAAAAAAAAATTAGGTTGATAAAAAATAAAGTCAAAAAAAAATTTTCCTTCATATTTCCTTGCATCTAGCGACTTCCCGTTATTCGACGTGTATAGTTCTTAACGTACGTTAACAATGCCTATTATACTTGGTGAGACATAAAAATTGGCGTTCCAGTAAGATTCGCGTATACTTCACCCTTTAGTGCGTCGTACGCGGCGAAGAGTAATAGAATCGTAAGCATCCGGGTGCACCCTGTATTATCGTGTGTGAGGTAGCATTTGTACTAGTGTGACGAAATACTGTGATTATTATTGTGAAACGTCAATGGCCGCCATACGTAAGATCGAAGAATTTACAATGCGCGGATTCACGCGAGGACCGCGACACAAACGTGAATCCGTTGGATTAACGTGTGCGCAATGTCGAGTCAGCCATCTTTGTTGGCAGCCATGACTGCCCGAACGCGAATCGTAATAAAGTCCACGACGCGTATGTAGCGTTAATCGAGTTACAAAACTTCACAGTTGTGTTTCCTTTGTATTCTTTTTTCTTCTTTTTTTTTCATTTTTTTTTTCTTTTCTTAATCGTCGTTTATCGTTACACCTTTTATTTCATTAACGTTAAGTTTATTTTGTACTATAAATCGCGGCCTGTCGCACCGCTCGCCGCCCGCTGCGCCATCCGCCCCGCGTTGCGTGCGTGTCACTCCGGCGCATGCGCCACTTAATAAACATGGCCGCCGCGCATGCGCACTAACCTCTCCTACGTAATCGCGTACGTATTTCTTCGTTATGATTCCAGTTACATTACTAGCTATACACTTAAACGGTATAGAGTGTTTTGTGGGTGCGCTCTCTCACATCCGTGTTGCGTGTAGATACAGTGATGACATCGAATTATTAGCTTTCTTTTTTTTCTCTCTCTCTCTTTTACAGTAGATAACCTGTGTGATGCGTATCGTTACAGTAGAGGAGGGTTTTGTTTTCATTTAAAATTCTTGTACCGTCGCGCGCATCCTGCTCGCCTGACGTCATCATCCCCCTAGCGCTGTACGCGCAAGAAGGATGTACGCATGCGCGCCGGGCTTGCGACGCGAACGCTTTGCCACGCTGTGTCACACACGACATCTACAAAGGATTTAGAATCCATAAACACATAATATATAAACAACATGCAACATATTATCCTACTGCGTAGTACAATAATTATATATATATCGTGTATGTATATATATATAAATTTATATATATATATTTATAAAGTATCTTTACACCGACAACAGGGTCGCGCCGAGTGTCTTGGGGGTCTTGAACACAGACGTCGAGTACCGCGAAAATTCAAAATTCAGATGAACACGTGTATCGTTCTTTGAACGCTTACGTAACGTTCGTCATTGTTATTTGATTCTCTTTCGATATCAATTATTAAAGATGTCAGTGCGACCCAACCGCGTGCCCTGATGTCGATGAGTTTTAAGAACAAAAAGATGAAGAAAAAAAAACGTAAAAAGAAATTTTGTCCGAGGGGAAAGGAAAGTAGACGGAGAAGAAGAATAAGAGAAACAAAACTAACCGGAAACCGAACGTATCCTTTTCGGAAAAGTTCGGGTCGTTTCGGTAAGTCGCGCATGCGCGACGTATGACGTATTATTTGACGTACGTACACGTGGCTGCTTGAGCGTTTTGTTTTTTTCGTTGGAAAATGACAGGTGTCAAATCGAAGTAAATTCAAACGCGACGAAAACGTGGATAAGTAATTGAAGATAGTAGACGAGAGAATAACGCGCGATTCTCTCACCACGGCGCTGCCATCGGTTCTTTCACATACATTTTACATAATTACAAATGACGTCTCCTCGTGTTCTCTCACGTGTTCTCTCACGCGTACTAAAAAAAAACACACAAAAAAAACACGCTTCTTTCGCACACTCTATCACACGCACTCGGAATCATTAATCGCACATACTAATTCGTCCGCAAAACTGAATGACATTTTTTTCGCACGTTCTCGCCCGCAGTACAATTAATATAAATTTTACTTTTTTTGTTGTTTTCTTTTCGTAATAATTTTACATCTATTATCTAGGTACTTCTCTCGCATCTTCTTCACTTTCTTAAACACCCTCTTCCACTGTTACCTCCGTATATGACCGTGTGTGTGTTGGCTGATACACGTCAATTTTACTGTTCACGTACGTGAGTGTATGCGTGTGTGTGTGAGTAGGTATGCTCTTAGCTAAAACAATATTAGCAAAAAAATTGGCTTCGGCCCTCTTAATTTTTTTCCCCTTTTTTCTCCCCAAAATCATCCTTCACCTTCAAAAAACACATATCGATCATTTCTTTTATATCTTCGACTTTTCACGCTCCGTCATTTCCCACGTGTGCCTACTATTATTCCATTCGCTTGTTCATTCGGTTTCTCGTACCTGTTAGTCCTTAACTTTTTTCTGTCCCCTCTTTCGGAAGAAAAAAAACAAACCATCGCATGGTGGGGGTCGGTACATTAAACCTAATCCTATATTCACTGCTTTCGTTCGCTCGTACTCGAGACCGTTCTCTGCTCAGCAGAGGAGCCGCAAAAAAAATATTCAATTATTAATTCCTTTTTACTTTACATACATGTCGTAACTATTTACATATATCTATATATTTTTTTGTAATATATAATATGCCTTGCGTGTAGTACGTGTCCCATTAACCCGAACCCTACGTGGAACTTCCGTAACGCCATTTACAACCCATATATATATATATATTTCGGTTGTTAATCGGTGTTCTCTTTATCTTTTTATTTTTCACCCTTTTCCACTTGGTAAGTTCCGTATTTTTTTTTTCTTTCCTCTGACCACGATACCGCTATCTTTGATCGGAGCCCCCTGTCCATCCCTTCCACGATCAGCCGTCCCAACCCCTCTGAAATCCCCGTTCTCAAATTCTCTCCAAAAAAATTTACCTCATACCCCATTTTTTTTAAAAATCATTTCTTGCAATTTTTTTCTTTTTTTTTTCGTTCCTTATCTTCACCCACCATGAATGCGTCATCGCCTCGAATTGCATCCTTCTCCTTATTTTTGCGTCAGCGGGTATGTATTTTGAACGTGTGTGCAGGTCTGTGTGTGTGTTTATGTCGGCGTATATATAAAAGTGAACATTAATAATGTATACGCGTGCGTGTGATAATTGCGTAACGTTACCGATCACGATATACTAATTTCCAATCTCGATTTATGTTTATGCGTTAAAAACGCAAATTAAACGAAAAACAGAGATAAAAAAAAATTTTGCCGTGTCAAATCGTATTTTTAAGCTTTCACGTATCTAACTCTTTCCGCGTTTATTTTATTTCTTTCCTTTTGTAATATAGATTTATATTTATATATGTTATATATATTTAATATATTTTGTATGAATATATATATTTATTATGTATCATCTGTTATGATAAGTTTCGGTAAAAAACGGACCTATTTTTATTACGTAGATATAACGGAGCGCGTGTTCGCTGGAAATCTCGAAAAACCATGAGAATTTTTTAAAATTTTGAAAAAATCACCAGTAAAGCAAACGCGGCTGCAGCGCCTGTTGCAAAAAAAAATAATTGCCAAAAAATTTAAAAAATTTTCTTTTTTCTTCAACTGTGCAATTTTTAAAAATATTTCTAATCAACTATACATTTTTTTTTCATTCCCTTATCGCCGCTCAAAGTCCATTTTGAAAATGATAAATTTTTTATCTTCTGTAATCCTACTCGAGATTTCCAAAACGAACAAGAACGCGGTCACCGGTACAAGGAGAACTACCCCGTTACCAACCAGACTACAAGTAACCAGTATCATTACGCTATATCGCGATTTTCTTTCCTGTCACGATTAAAAAATCTTGAGGTAGCATTATCATTATTATTTTCCATACTTTTGGCAGATCTGCGCGTACAGTGACATATTAATTACGGTACACGTATGAGTATGCACGCTTTGACTTTGTATATCTATATTTTTCACTGTATCCGTATAACGTGTATATAGTGCTTATCGATAGGTTGTGATAAGTGCGATTAATTCGTAGCAATATATTACCACCAAAAAAAAAAACCCCATTCAATTGATCTGAGACATGAAATACACTCTTACGGGTACATGTATGTGTGTGTGTACGCAAGGGTTTCAAAAATTTTTTTTTGAACCTCCCCCCCGCCCCCCTCTACATTTTCACGTACGTCGGCGCTTCGATTAAACATTAAATAATCATCTATCATCTATTGTCTTTGATATAACTTATCGATAGGCATATCGTTGTGAGGTAACTCTTTAAACTTTTTCTTCCTCTTTCTTTTCTGTAACAAAAAAACTGAAAATCTGTAAAAACTGTAAATACTGCAACAAGTAATATCGTGGTGCCACCCTGACTAGGAGTATCTAACTATATGTGACATTCGTAAAAACGTTATCTATTGTTTATCGATTCTGGGTATTTTTTTTAATCTTCCCCCCCACCCTCCATCTGTTACTTTTTTTATATCTGCCTCGTATCGTATTATCTTTTTAAAACAGTTTGCTATTTCACAACTATGTACTATGTATTAATCATCTGTATCCGTTTCATCTATTATTCTCATCTCGCTAACGCGACTATTGCTCAGGACAAAAGTCCATCGTATTTAAACATTGTAAATAGGTAACAAAGTGGTATCGATTGTTCTGCTTGAATTTTGCGGATGCACTTTCCGGTTTCAATGAAAATATCACGCGTGCCATCGATTATTCATTGTTAAGGGTTCCCCTTGGTTTATGCGTACTCGGTGGATTATGATATTATTTTTTTTGTTCACTGATAAGAACTATCCATGTTTTTCGAAATGGACTCGGTCAGGTCTCGTAGATGCGTGATTATTATTATAATATTATTATTGCTATATACCGGCTGAAAAATCGTTCGAACGATCGTGCGAGACTCGACCCTATTTCTCGATTACGTGACTACGGTATGTAAGGTCAAGGGTCAGCGAAATAATATTTTGAATAATCGAGGCACCGGATCTTCACGACGTAAGTGCATACAGCGCAAACTGGTACTTATGGTTTATTGTAAGGTACTTGGTTACATCCTAGCATCGTATTAGTCTCGTAAACCGTTATAGAAAATGAAAAGGTTGTATTTTATCGGTATAAAAAATTGACGGGCAACGCGCGAAGCCCAGTTTGAAAATTTTCGATTTTGGCACTGTACGTGATAGAACTTAAATACCTACGATTAAGAAATCGTCTCGTCAACTGCAGATTTGACCCTAGGGCTCGATCTTCTATTTAACCGTATAGTAGCGGTAGTAGTAATAGTAGAAGTTAGTAGTAGCGATAGTAGTGACATAATAGAAGATAGAAAATAGAAGTAGTAACTTTACGTAGTAGTGTGACAGTACGTAATGGTATAGTGACAGTGACGTGGTAATAGTATAATGATAGTAATAGTTAGTAGCAGTAGTAGTAATAGTGTTGATAGTAGCAGTGGTAGTAGTTCTCTTCTTTAACGTAGTTTGTAGCGTTATAAATCGCAGTACGTATATCATTTTTTTTAGAGTAAGCGAGTAAAATTACAACCGGCATTTCAAAATTGGGTCCACGACAAGGATCAATTCGACGGTCAGGCTTTTTACTCGCTTTCGCTAATTATACCTGAGTTGTGTATTTTTTTTTTAATTTGCATTACTCTTGTTACAATTTTCGTTATCATTAATAAGAGTGTGTGTGTGTGTGTGATTTTTGTTGTTGTTTTGTCTCTCTTTGTTATTCGCCGTTTACCCGCTATGATTCGACTTCTTTCTTTTTTTTTTCTTTTATAGTATAGTTAATAAATCCTTACTTGACCGTTGCACTTTCATTGACTAGTTTTGTGATTTGTATAGCTTATGTGTCTCGGGCGTCGCAGCGTCTCGCGTCACTTAACCCGCGTAGGCGCTTCGGCGTCGATTATCCATTTCGAACTGTATTATTAATTGATACTTTTGTTTTTTTCCTTTCCTCCTGTCCCTCGAGCATTCATACGCTTTCTCTATGAACTGGGCTATTTTTTTTGCTTTTCATTCCTATCCGTTTCTTCTTATGCGCGCATTCGACGTACGACGCTTTACAAGGGGAACGATGAAGAACGCGTAGAACGGATTTCTGAGGGAGGATAGGTAATTTCGAGAAAAAAAATTTCGAGGACTCTTGGTCATATTACGAAATAAAATGCAGGTGTTTGAAACTGTCTATAGGGTGTCAAACGTATCGTGAATGTTTTCATTGATCTATACGAATTTTTGGATAAATTTTGATTTTCTTCTATTGCTTCAGATGCAGCAATTAAATTTCACGTTTTGAATTCAAAGACGCTACATCCTCTTATCGGAGTAATCGTGTAAGAAAATTGTGTAAAATCCAAATTGGATTTTCAAAAAATAATAAACATCGTTATTCCCAGTTGTTGATTTTCTGTACGAGGATCAAAAACGGGAATTAATATGCAAAGAAAAAAATAATTCGAAAATCTTCAGATATCCGTTCTTCGCGCGTCTCTCGCGCTCCCTCTACAATTTACAGACACACGTTTCTCCTGAAGCAACGTCCTTAACGCTTAAACGTAACTAAGGAGCTGACGCGACACGACGCGTCCACTTCCTGCAGGTATCTCTTAGTGATGACGTTTACGTGATTCCCTGGCGGGTCACGTGACCTCAGCACGAATATCTTCTTCGTGCGTCCTCGTGCGTCCTCGGCATACCCGAAGCTGCCCGAGGCGCGTCGTTCGGGCGTCCTCGGGTGAGCTCGGTGCGGGGCGGTGGGCGCTGATTGGTTGATGGCGACGACGGGTCACTGGTGGGGAGGGAGTAGCTTGGGACTAAGGAGTGGGGGAAGTAGGGGAAACGATCGGAGGATGTAGAGGGCGCATCTCGCTACTCGCAGGTAACTTTAGTAGCCGCTAAAAGTTGATTTTGGTACTGTGGCTCCCTCGCAAGCCTCGTTACTGCGGCACCGTATCGGTTAGCGAGTGATTTGCCTGCTGAAATGCCTTCAGATTCATCTCGGCTTTATGCTCTCGCGCAATGTGCCGTCGTACCGTGTTGTTCCTTGTGAAGGTCCTCGCACAAAATGGACACGGTACTCTTATGCCCTGATGACGTTGTCTTATGTGAGCCCGTAGATTCGTCTCATAGCCGTACAGTCGTTCGCAAAAGGGACACTTAAGCTTTTTACCTATAAAACAAAAAAAATTGTTTATATTAAATCACAAGCAGCACACACGTCGTCGAAGACTCGAAATGATGTTCACAGTAATAAAAATAAATTTCAAAAGAAATAATTTCTTAAGATTTAGATTCGATTTAAAAATGGTTTAAAAAAATGTTTCTTTCCTTAGCAATAAAATTACAGTCCGAGTACCATATGCGCTTTTCGGTATCAATCGTGTCATCACGATATATTAATACCTCATCAAAACTGCTTGTGTTGCCATTATAAGCATTACGAAAAACTTTGGCGTTCTAGCCTAACGGAACGAATCATTAGAAACGAATCTGCGTGGATGAGCACGCGATAGAAAGCTGCTGTCCGGCTCTGACCATTATAGGAGATTTCGAAATTGGCAGAAATACATGTTGCGCCGTCGATTTAATGGGAATAAAATTTAAGGCCTTAGAAAGTGTACGATGACCAAAAAAAAAAGTCAAATTTCAAAATCAAAAAACGAGATAACGATCGTCACGTATCCTATCGCTTTGGATGAACGTGAAACGTTGCAAAGTCGCAAAAGATAAAACACGTAATAGGATAAAAAATAAAAATTTTGTAAATCTCTCATTATATTCAACGACAACGGGTGCTCCCTCTTTTATTTATTTATTTTTCCGTTCCTTCCTCTTGTCTTTCCTTTCGCTCAAGGTGGCTACGTTGCATAAGCCAATGCACGAAACACGGTCCATTGGCCCACGAGGTAAAGCGATGACGTATGCTCCATTGCCATTAGGCCTTTGTCCACAGTCAAAGCCTTCCTGGTATCACGAACGCTTCTCGCCCGTGTGGTGGCTCCTTTACCACCACGAATTTCGACTCGCGAAGCAAAACAAAATTCACAGCAGCGTATCGCTGTCGGCAGCATTAGGCCAATGCCTTCTGGTCGTCATGGCGCGTGCAAGGTCATCCTCTGAACGCTAACCAATTCACTTCCCTCTAACTCGATTAAGTCATCGCCTTAGGGTGCCCTCACAACGCCCGGCCGTATCGTACTTCTTGGACCCAAGGTCTCACAAGTAACACGTGCCTTTGTCAAGGCTCTCGATGCAACCGCTATATTTGAATTTCCCGCCGTTTACGAGTTTCTCGATCGCAACGGACACCTCGTGGAATGGGATTTTTCTGTGATAAAGAAATATTCTGACACTGTGAATGAACCCTTGGGTCTCGAAATGAGTGTTTGTTTGGATAAAGATATCATTCGAATATATATATATATATATATATATCAACGAAATTTAAGACCGTGTCACACACTCAAAAACGTTATAATAGTTTCGTTTATGATCTTCGTGACTCTAACAATAATGATAGATTTTGTCGTTAGAAGGTAAAACTTTTATTTCGTTCAAAGAGCTTTATCACGAACGTACTATACGTTGCTTATTGGAAGGCATATGCAGTATAAATATACATAAGCGTGTACGTAAGCCTCTGCGTTTGCGAACTTGGTAAATAGTTATTTTATGTGTATATATATTTGGCTGTAGACAACCACTAGATTTTCGCTGTATTTCGCCTAAAAATAGAGCCGGTCATCCTAGAAGCAAATAATAGGGCCGCGGTCCTCGGTTTCGTGCAGCTGACTATGAAATTCACAAAGGACCGTCGCTGGACAAAGGAGAAACTCATGGAGACGGACTGAGAGCTACGAAGGCGGCGATAGATCGCATGAGACACACACACGGTCACAGTACCAGGAAGGATGGCTGGTTTCGTTTCGCGGAAAAGCGAAAAGTTAAAGTAAACGAAAAAAAAGGTGCAAAATCGCCATTTTGACAGTTCTCCCAAAACCCGAAAAAGTCTTCCCGGAAATCGATATCATCTACGGAAATTACTACAGATTTTGAAATATCGACCCCGAATAAATCGAGGGCCGAATTTTCGATGAAATCCGAAAGAAAAAAATAATTCCAAAATTTGATAACTTCAATAAAAATTCTATCGAGCCAATAAGCATTGTGCTTCTGCAGAATATTTTTCTTTGTTCGCCATTTGAAAATCATCGGAGACCAATCGTAGATTACTACGTCGTGGGTGCCTGTGAAAACTAATAACACCACGAAGGTCACGAATGAGTTGCGGAGCCTTCGAACGTTCTAATTTCGGACCGTGCACCATAGTCCCTTTGACGTATCTCGTACGCATCTGTTTATGCGAAGGGCTTCCGGAGTAGGGAGAAGGTTCTTGGGTACGGAGATGTCGAAAATAAAAAGATAAGAAGGACGGGAAGGGGAGAGTAGGAGAAGGTGACGGTGGGCGGTTGAGGAAGACCGAGAAGGTTACGTTACGAAATGGAACGAGCCAGCAAGGCCCCTCCCCTCTTCCGCTCTCCTACCGACCCTTTTTTCCTTCTCAGCTGAGCGAAGCAGCAAACAAACGAACGAATAACATAACGAAACTCGAAGACGGCCCTACCGCAATCTCCGACATAGAATTCCAGCTCGGTCGATAACACGATCTGCATCATGCGTCTATGATAACGTCGGGACCTCGGTCGATAAAGAAGTTCACTAATAGCGACGAAGAGTCGATAAAGAAACAAAAAGAAAAGAATTTCCTGCGAAAGAAAATGGTCGTTCCGAGTGAGAAGCAAATATATGACAAGTGAGTAACGTGGAAAAGAAAAAAAAAAGAAAATGCATGTGAATTAAAAAAAACTTGAATTTTCGCGAATCTCGTAGATCGAAAGACCTACCAAAAGTCGTTCCGATTTTGTCTTCCTCTTAAGTGAAAAGTCATCGATGTCCGCGCTATGGTGAGAAATAACGAAGACTTCAGGGACTGACAGCCTTGACCCATTTGGTGTCTGGTGGCGCCAACCTGGTGGTCGGGGGGTGGACTGTCGGAAGATATAGAACGGGAGGAAGGGTTAGTAGGATTCGGAGGCTGTGAGCGAGAGTGCGAGAGGGACAACGAGAGAGAGAGAGAGAGAGAGATCACACAGATGATGATCGTTGGATGAGATGAGAGTCTGGAGTAGTAGTGGAAAATCAATGCCAGCCGTGTGCGTGCTGCAGCCTAAAATCAAGGGAGCTCAGGCCACCCTCTTCTACTGAAACCCAACGCGTTTCAACCCCCCAACCCTCTAAATGTTACATCCCCTAGCACCAATCCTCACTTTGCCCAGAAACACCCTAGGAAAGTTCCTCCTTATCCTCCACCCCCCCTTTCCCACCCACCACCCACTTTATTCAGGCCTCCTCATCATCCTCGTTTCCTCTCTCCCGCTAGGGACTGAGGATCCAACTCCCTTTCTCTACCAACCCCGGCAGACGCCCCAGAAAACCATAACCTGCACAACGGTCCACTCTCCACGGTCTTTCGATGCTTTTTCGCGACCATAACCAAAAACAAGCCACGAGCGGACAAATTCGGCGATCGCACGCAAGGAATTCGCATTGTCCCCCGAATCAGGTTAGGATCATCCAACCCCCTAGTCTACTTAGCTCATCTTACCATATATACATATATACACACCCTAATCGCTATTGCTCTTGAAGCACAGGAAGGAAGAAAATTTTGAGCGTCTTTAGGAAATACAAAAAAACACATTTTACAAATACCGCAAAGCATATAGGATGATTTTTGCTTTCAATTTTAATACAAATAATATTCGCGATAATCAGTATACACCGGGTGTCCGAAAAAAAGAATTTTCACAAAGTCGTCCCTTCGACGAATAGCTTGTACGTCGAATGTAGTATCACCGGAACGAAGCTCGAATGTTCGATAAAAAATTTTTTGAACCCCTCCCCCCACCACCTCGACAAATTGCAAAACGACAAATGTCTTTTCCCGCGGACAGCTCTCTCAACGGAAGTTGGTAACGATGCTCTCGACGTACTTAAACACGAAGATGTTAAATAATAGATCACCCGAGCAATTAAGTGTCACGCATCAAGTGGAAAAGCCATTCGCCGTGCCGGTAGAGTATAAATGGCCTCGACAAATAATATAAAAGCTTTTTCGTAGAGTCCATCGGGCGCAAAGTCAACAACGTATCCTCTCGTGCATGACAGAGTGAAATAAATAATAAAATCTCTAATAGCCCTAGGTATACGTACACAACAAAAGGATCGCATCGAAGTTCCCACCGAAATAAAAGAAAAAGGGTAACCAAAAAATATCAGCAACTTAATCCTCAGTCCGTTTTTATGTCGTATGCGATTATTCTAACGCCCCGAGAGTCTCTTTCCTCGCCGCATGCGACTACCGTGAAGGAAACTTCTGGAGGAATGATAAAGAGGAGGATAGAAACGTACAAGGCACAGGTTCACGCGTAATCTCACGCATACGGGTTCTGCCGTGGTGACACGTGCATACGCACTCACACGCAACGCACAGTACACACGCAGGCCACGTTGCGTATTGATTGCTGCGCCCGACGAGCAGGTGGCGCGTCCAGGCGGTCGCATCCAGAAGCTTCGCCAATGCCGCGCGCATTACGCGACATCCAGACGCGTACAGTTACGCACGCACTGTATATGCGTATATGCATATATATATATATATATATATATATACATACACACACACACACCCACGCATATATATATCATCCAACAGTACGACTCATGCATAAATCCAAACCTAGTGACGCAATGCGTTAAGGACAATGCAGCCGACGACGATAAGGAATAACTTTTTCGACAACGTCGCCGCTTCCATTGTCTATTAAAAAAAAGAAACAGCAGCCAATGGCTGCCGGGTAATACGACAGAGTATCTCGAGCCGCCGCCACCCACTGAAACGACAGGGTTATGTGGTTTCTGGAAGAATTTCATCCCCCCGTCCAGTTCCCAAGGTCCTTCGCGTCTATAGCAAAGATACAGGCATTGTGCGTACAAGTACGTAAAAGCCACCCAGTATATGCCTTGAGTGTATATCGGCGAGAAATTTGGTCTGCCAGTGACGTATACGTCACGAGAAACGACGCACCGAGTAGCGGCGGCGTATCTTTTGTCGTCTTTACAATGTGCAACGCTGTTTGACGAATGGCCAACGACATGACGATGACTCGAGATGAGGGAATATTACGTGAATTCGAGTTCTTAAGTGGCCGATATACTTCAGGCGAGTTTTCAAGAGCGATAGCTGCAAAAGTTAATCGACTAAGCGCACTGTTGAATTTTACGTAGGAAAATTTTTACACTGCAATTAGTTCACCAGCAACGGTCCCAGCTGGCGCCACTGTCGCCTGATACTTTTTTCTTCCTCTTGTTTCTACTCGCTCGTCGCCTTCTCATATTTTCAGGCTTCCACCAGCAATTTTTCTGGCTCGCATGGTCGCGCTGTACTTTTCGTATGTGGATACTCCTGTGTAACACGTTACGAATAGAGACACGAGGAAAGAGAAAAGATGATATGTGGATATACGTGTATGGTAATTTTTAGGTATATACGCGCGTGCATATGTAACATTCGAAACGCAACGTCGCGCATCGCGTGCTAAGGCAAGTTTCGCGAGGATGTGGGTTTGCCCAAATGGAGGCACGCGAATTTTCGCTCGTTTAATAATCACTGGGACAGACGTACGTACAGCATCGTAGCGTCTAACCTAACCTAACGTTCGGTAAAATGGGACTGTTTGCTACGGAGGAAACGAATGTTCTCTGCGGCTTCAAGATTTAATGTGTATATATATATAAGCATACATAGATCACTGTTATACGGGGTATTTAAGAATTTCTTGTTGCTTTGAGAAGCGTCGAAAACCTTAAGATTTTTTTATCCAACTTCGCAAAATGGCGGCCTAAGATCAATTTGCAAATAGTACGAATTGGAAACGTAGTGGAAAGCTATTACGAAACTTTACCAATATACATGTACGTATATATGTATATATACAGTTTATATTACTCTATGAAACCGATAACATGGCTTCTTGGCATCTATGCTGTATATTACGTCATCGCGTCTCTCCCTCGTGCATCACCATCGTGAAAGTTTCTCGGCGAGTCGCCGCGCCTCCCCGAATCTCCGTCGTTCTCGTCGACTCGACGTTAGGGAAGCCCAAGTTGTATTTTCATCAACGACAGTACGAAAAAGATAACGCACGACGTTCGGCAGTTCGTCCTCGAGAAAGGTGAATGCCGTAATATTCGACGGTTCCATTCATTTATTAGTAATTCGAGCGCTCGCCGGTACGGCAGACCCTCTAGCGGCGCTATCGTGAATTATTACGTGACCCGAATTTAGCATTGCATGCGAACCCCCCAGGCCCTGTAGCAGCGACGCGGTTTAATGGCCGTCCCACTCTTGGTATTAAAGTACATAGGTGTACGTGGATGCGCGACACACACCCAAAAGCCCAGAGCAAATATCGTAGCACTGCGTGAGCATGTGTGAATATCGATCACAGTGACCAGGAACCTAACGAAACAGTAAAAAAAAATGGCTCGTCACTAAAAAACAAAAAAAAATCTTAAAAACCAAAAAAACCATCTCATTGTCCATCAAAATAATAATTTCAACCCACATCCAGACCGACAAAGGTGCCAATAAATTGCGACTAAGATTTCGCGTACCCGTCCAACTACTCCCGCGAGAGCAGCTTCCGTTTCCACAGTTTCCTGTAACATGGTTCGCGCCTCGATCCGAAGGAAGTACGTCCAGCGCAAACAATAGAGATTTGGCTGGCTTGCTGAACTCGCCCGGGGTGGGTGGTCGGGGGGGTCTGGTGAAGGGGCGTAGGATTCATAGAACACAGGGTATACAGGGCTAAGGGCCAAGCTAGGGTAAGAGAGCCCCATACCCACCCACGCATAATAGGGGATGAAGGGAGGGAGAGCATCGCCCACCAGGAGGGTAGATTCGGAGCCGGTGCAAGGGCAGGTACCACTCGAGCGCAGCTTCGGACCAGCTTCAGGCATCCCAGGCTGGGCAGGCTGAGTCTAATTCGGGTGACTGCGGACCTGCCCCGTCTACTACCTCACCCACCCTCGTCGATCAATACGCAGCAGAGGGATGCCTACCATACCATCCCCTATACCTGCCGTGCCTATGCCTCTTGCGCCTATGCACGTCACTACCTCCCCCCGCGCCACCACCCCTTTCACTTTCCTCCACCCCGCAGACCCTCCCTTGCTCGCTCTATCGTCATCTCCTTATCCACCCCTCTGCTGGCTCAACCCTCCGATGCCAAAAACGTCCCGACCCAAGAGCCGCCCTACTCCTCCCCCTCCCGGCCCTAGTCGCCCACCCTCACCACCCACGTTTTACGTTTACTGCTTACCTAGCAACTCGCGGTACCCACCAACCCCTATTTCGTCTCTTCCCTTATCACCCGCTCCCTCCCCGCCCCTCTTGCCCGCTATTCGCAATAGTTCAAACCCTACCGAGGCATGTGTACCCACCACCCTTAACAAGTCCTCGCGCTCCAACTAGGAACCCACCTACCTTAGTCACCCTTGCTTCCGCTGCGTAACTGAAGGAACCACCCAACCACCCCCATACGTCAATCCCTTTCGCTGGCTCTTCTCACGGCTCAACCCAAAATTACTAGCTTCTATACGTGCGTGTACCACGAATGTCCGCAGTACACGTAATCGTTGCTTACACCCCTAGGGGGCTTTCACGGGTACGCTCGCCTATCAACCCCTTCGCTCTGTAACCTTTCGACCCTGTACATTCGCGAGCCAGTCATGTCTTTCGCGGGTGTACGAATATTACGTGACGGTTAGTTAGCCTGGTGAAATTCACCCCCTGTCTCTTCTGACGGGAGGTGGCACTGCTGGAGGATTGGGGGAGGTGAAGGGGAAAGTTTGCAAACTAAAAAAATTACAGGGTTTACGTAAATTGCTGGTTTTAGGAGTTTTCTAACTCGAGTGTACGTGGGTTTAATTTTAAAACCGGAAATAGGTTAAAGATCGAAATTTGAAGGGGAGTAAATAAAAGTTCATAGCTGTGCAGTTCGTGACTCGTGAATTAATTAATTACGATTTTATTAAAGACCCTGGCCTCAATCGTAAAGATCACTTGAGAGGCTTCCGTGGGTGTGAATGAAGATTCCGGAGAAAGTCGTGACTGTATCGTACGAAGAGAGAGAGAAAGGTGCAGATGGATACAAGACACTATCGAATGTTATAAATATACAAAATTAAAATTTATCGAGCGACGAAGGATCATTGGGGTCTTTGTCGAATCTCAGGACGAATGCAGCGTTAACGAAATATGAAATAATAAAGCAGTCGATGAATTTTAATCGGCAAAAAATCAATATCGATAACGATCGATCCCTTTGTCAATATACGAAAAAGAAATTTCTGTTCAAAGATTTAATGATTGCCGTACGATCGACCGGTTCGGCTACGTGAGGATTATTTTATTTAACAGGTAAAATCATCGTGATAGATCACCGTCTTTTGCATCCGTATGTATAAGGGTGTCTATATTCACTTGTCTGACTAGCGAGCGGGCTGTTCCACTTGTTAAAGTTTTCCCGAAGAAGCAGCTCACGAACGAGACGCCCAGGCTCAGTCTGGATGAGACATGAGAAAAGGAATGAGAACAAATGGAACGGGAGGATTCGTCGCAAAAGTTCCTCGACGTTTCTCCAAAGAGACGCCGAAGGACCGTCTGGCCGTGACCCAGTTACGTCGTTAGGCGGTACCCGCGTCAGCCGCCAGGCGTCGCCACTGTACTTTTTCCACACTCCATACATCTTCCCGTGCTTTTACATACTTAGTCGTACAGCGACACCTGTCGTCGAATTATTGCGAACGGTCACGTAAAATTTTACGCATTATTTACCCCCAAAAAACAGTCACTAAAATTCATCATACACAGACACCAATTTAACTGTGCATAACATAAAAAAGTTTTTTAAACAGTTTTTAATACGAAAAATTTTTAATAATTTCAAATCACCAAAATTCGTCTTCGATCATCGCAGCTATCTTTATCCCATCAATGCAGCAGAATAGGCCGACTGATCGTACACCCTTCGACAAAGGGTAGTTTCACCAACCACCACCCAAAGAGACATCCACCGTAGAATAAATCGTAGAAAAGACAGACGTGAAGTTGGTCACATTACGCGAGCCAATCGATTATAAAAGTGCATAAGACTCTGCCGGCTGCGCCTATTGAAACGTGCATTGGAAGCATATAGAAACCCATAGATGTTCTACCGGTAAATAAATTGGGCCTTACATTCTCGATGCATCCTCCAACGGATCCAATGGACCTAGCCCGTCCTTTTAACTGGGACTTAAATAATTTTCAGAAGGTAGATGATGACCCTGGGGCCTTACGTACGTGCCAAGAGAATGGCAAGGCCAAAAAGTTCTAATGTATTCCTAAGAATCTAACCTTCTCCGTTTGATCGATAGTAAATAGGAGGTGGGTCCAGGATAGCCCGGGGCACCATAACCTCCAAATGCTGCATGGTCGCGTCTTTAAGACTGGCAAAAGTTTAATGTACAGTCTGATATTAGCTATAGTTACTATATGGCCCCTTTATATTACCTAAAGATTACAGCCGGACCCCTGTCGATACTTCGCTTTGTATTTTCGAACGACCGGCAATCGGTCTAAAGAAAAAAAAAAATCAAGCCGAGCTAGCGTATACGAAATTACAGCAGGACGGGGTGTAGGTTACCCAACGATGCATCGTAGGACGAGACAACTGACTAAGGCCGAGTTCTCATTTTCAATGGAAATATTAATGGGTTAGTCATTACGTGGAACGGCGTAGGGCTACCGGCGACGTATATTCTGTCCATTAATTTTTCACTGGACTCGCGTATGGATGCGTTACAGAGTCCCGCGAGTTTTAAAATACTCGAAACGACGTTGTTAAGTATTCAAGAGTTTCTTGGGAAATTGCACGTTGAAAGAGACTTTTTTCGCCCTTTTTCTTATTTCTGTAACACTTGTTGTGCTGTAGTCACATATGGACTTTATTACTGGGACTGATACATTTATGTCAGTTTATATGTATATACCGCGTGACACGTTTGTCTCGATGCCCAATCCGCACTTTTCGAACTAAATTTCGCTGATTGGTCAGTGATGATATTTCGCTTTATCTATTTCGTACGATATAATTATTTTTTCTATCGTCACCGAAAATTTTTCAATCTACCGATTTTCATCGATTTACACGAAAGTCTAAATTTTATACAATGCGCGCAGCTGCTTTTTAGTATTATCACAGATTTTCAAGATGCAACATGTAATTTAATAATTATGAGAAAATCGTACGGTATACCTAGCGATTAGCATTGATTATAATAAACGGCTTTTTCGTGATCAAAGTACAGGGGACCTAAAGGATCCAATGCGACCCCCTATTTTTACGTCCCTGGGCCTTCGTAAACGTTCTTGTTATATATGCCGCATGACATGGACGCGATTCATTACCGCATTTACGACAATGGACATGGTAAATAAGTATCTGAAAAATATTTGGCTGTATTTTTTAGTATGAACGTGAATATGGTATACTCTTGCCATTCTTCTTTATTAACATTATTATAAAGAAAAAAAAATTTTTTTATCCGTGCCTAAATTTGTATCTATACCCAATAAATACTGTAATTCGAAAAAGTACGTAAAGACACATTATCGATAAGATCAAAAATATATATCTATAGTAAATCATACCATATACCATGCTAAATACATACTCGTCATTTCTATTAAATATAAAGAATAAAATACTAAATATCTAAATTGAATATATTGCACTAAAAAGGGAGGGTCTGGGTGACTGGCTAGCTGGGTGGCTGGCTGGACGGCTGGTTTCCGAGGGCAACTTAAACACGATTGCAGATAATCGGCTCGCGTGTCCAGGCGATATTAGGCGACGTAGCTCGCCCTTAGGAGAATCGATTTATCGGAAGGGAGAATAAAACAAGAAACGGTGAGAGAAGGAGGAAAAAAAATACAAGCTAAGGTAAAAACTGCTGGAAATTCATCGTACGGCCGGTAACCGAAACAGGTGGCCAGCAAGACTTCGAATTGGCACAACTCGACTGGTTCCAATTAGCAATTATTCAGCCGTCCTCAAGTTGAAAGATAGGCGTATGAATACCGTTAGAATGTAACCTAACGCCGTCATTGAGAGACGAAATTTTATGTCCGAGTCTATTAAATCGCGTTTAACGTATCCATGTACTGAGACGTGCAATTTTTTTCTCGCCGACTAACCTCAATTCGCGACTCACGCAGAGTCCGAAAAAAAATTTTGAGATGTAAAAGAAAATTGTTTGAAGTTTTAAAAAAAATGTTCTCGGTAAAAACACGTGTTCAAAAAATTTTGTCAAATTTCGTTCTCGCAGTCATGCCGTCGTTCTAGGTACGCTGAGGTTAGTTTAGTCTGGTGCAACGGTACTGGCATCAGGAAAGCTTACAGACATTTCATGGCGCAAGGAAGCAGCTGTCGAGTCCGATTGGAATGGACCAGGACAGACGTCATTGGGAATCATGGCAGAGATGATTTTTATTGTGGAACAAAGATGGCGCCGGTATGAGTAACGGGTAGGACTTGCACGGGAGGCATTCAAGGTTCGAGAATCGTGTGAACGCCAAGAGAAAGTCATGCTCGTGAAGAGGGAAGTGAAGTGAAGAGAATTGAAGACTGAATTGAAGCCAAGAACGTGGCGCAACGATGAGACCCGATACTACCGAGCTATTCCCTAGAGTCTCGGCCGAAAGATGGTTCGACGATTTTTCACGCCATAGATCCCTGTTACCATTGCTACGCCTATGGATCGCTGACTCTTGGTACGACACTGGGTATAACATATAGTTTCCGAAAAAGCAAAAAAAATGGCCAAATTGTCGAAAACAGTTCCTCACGCGTCTTGGATATCTTCGAAGTATTGATAACGATAATTGAGAATAATTTCCAAAATTTCAGTTTTTCATTTTCACCCAAATACCTCGTCTGCCGATACACGTAAATATTTGAAAAAAAAAAATTCGTACACTTAAAACGCACGACGATATTAAAGCCACAGGTGAATCGGGATCGTGTTAAAAAATTTTTTTCAGATAATAGACCTCGTCTCGTATAAAGTATCTTATTATTTTCTTTTTTAAAAAAAATAATTTGCTTCCAACCAAAAAAAATTTCACGTCAGTGACTGCAAACCTGTTTCAGTTCTTAGCATCGACTAAATGCTCCTCAATGCTACAGCATAACCGAGGCGGGTTCAAGTAACGTCAATAACCGCTGCATCACTTCCCAGTTCGCTTCCCGGTAAGCAAAGTGATGTCGAGATTAAATAGTAGCCGTTCGTAGCTCGCAACGTTCGTGCAGGCTAAAGTCACGGCGTAGTAGTGTCACACTCGGTGAGCTGCTCGCCGGAGCAAGAGATGTCGCAATGGCTGCACCGTTGCCTGCATCCTCTTTGTAGCGTTCGCGTGAACGCGAGCGTGAGTACCTGGGACCGCCCCCTGCACCCCCTTCCACGAATGATCGCCCCATGCCCCCTTCAGAGCCCCGGGCCCTTATACGGAGGGCCTTTCACACGATCGGACTTATAAAAAAAAAAGTTCGAGGATACGATACTCGATCGTGCATAGCAACCGAAGAGTCCGGAACATTCTGCGATTATTTAAAATCGAGATATTTTTTTTTCAGACTTGATTATCGCGAGTGGATCGATGTTATGTGAAACATTCAAAAATTATATTTCGTAGGAAAAAAATTGAGATCGGATAACTGTATCGCGGGGGGAGCTATGAAAGTTTGAAAATTCGATGTGGTACGTTTGTAGGCAAGATGGCGGATGAGATGAAAAAAAATTTTTTTTTAAAGAACTCTACACGTTTTCTATCAAACGAAGGAAATATTTTAGAACCAATTTTTTTAACCTTCTAAATTGCAATGGAGGACTATTCCTCGTGCGATTTAGTCTGATATTTTTACGTAGACGAATGACGCAAATATCGCGTGATGTCACGTATCTTCACACTTGCGATCGATCCGCAATATTGTCTTTTTTTCGAGTTCCTCACATCTAATTTTAGTTTCCGTTTGGTACTTGGCGCCAACCGCATCGGATGGGTCACTCTATCCTTTCACTGAATCTCAAGAACATGCGGGGTTTCCAATGGGAAACAGCTGGATTACTTCTGGATAAAGTAACGCGTAACGTTATCCATGATATTCGGTGCGGAAACGTTTAAGAAATTAACGGGCCCCTCTCTCCTTGCCTTCGATTTCGAAGAGACTGCGCCGTTCCACCTCTACTTTTTTTTAACAAATCATCGTCACATATATAACCATACAGTGCCGTTCTAGAATGTCAATAAGATTTCGAGCATCTTAAATGCTGTCTAGAAAAATTCTATTAATATACATATATACATTTTTTTAAATCATCACTCTCGTGCGCGAATTACGTCCGCTAATTAAAAAGTACCATAAAAGTGGTCCATGCACGTACCTCGAATGACAAAAAACAATTTCCGAAAAAATTGCAGCATTAAATGTCCATTATCAATAAATATTTGTCCCCTCTATGCAATACAGTTTAAATAAAATATCTTCGACCTTATCAATTTTTTTCCTTCACGTCACATGATATTCTGTTTTTCATCAAGAAGCTTCTATCTCCTCAACCCGTATTTTCTGCTGAGAGAAGAAGATGCTACGAGGCGTAACGATAGTTGCAACATTGAACCGACTCCACGTGCAGCCAGGAGTGATGCAACGCGTTCGCCTCTCAGGTGCATTTTGTAACGTCCAGCAAGTAGAAAGGAATCATCAAAGGCACCATCGATTGCTAGACTTTACGTAATTAAAGTCCCGTTCACAACGGCTTCAACATAGAAGCTAAGCACAAAGTAAAAAAAAATAATAAAATGTGCCCCACAGCCTACAAAATATTCAAGGATCGGACATACAACTGAACAGGTACTTAAGGTCTCATATACCTAAGTCAAAAGTTAGGTTAAACAAAGAAAATTCAAAATTTTCTTACAACTAAAAAACAAATTTGATAAAAACCCTATGCCAGAGATTTAAGAGTGGATAGATTGGATTTGCTTGACTGGTACGACGTTATCGAGAAAAGCCACTGGTGACGCCGATGCGGGGACGTCGAAAAAAAAAAGCGACGTCCGTTATCCAGTTCTGATACAATAAGATCACAGCAGATACCCAGTAAGGCTGCTACCGGCACTTGGAAAGAAGGCACGTTCGAGTATCTTTTTTTTTTACTTTTCTACTCTCTTTCTTGCAACGCCTTGCATAAACCAACGAAAAAAGACAGTTTGGTGCACGTATGCTTTTTTCATTCCAAACGTTGAACGACCCGAAACACCGTTAGGCGAGGTAAAATTTTTTTCTTATTTCCCTTATCAAATAACGCTGCCGTACTTTTCCACGAGTTTCAGTCGCGAATTGCATATGCATTATCAGTCGTCGATTTCTGGTTAACACATGCAAGAGTACAGACGTAATGTTTAAATTCACTTTGGTATCTCAAGATAAAAAAAAAACAGACATTTTAAATGACACGTGCGGTACAGTCTGTTTTGAAAATTTTTCAATCCTGTCTCTGTTGCTTCATCGATCAAAGGACCTCAAAATTATCTTGCTTTTCGAACCCCTCAACAGTGACGAATCACAATCGACCGTACCAGTGTCAATTTCCATTGTTACGTCTGCCAATTGAGAAATTGCTTAATATATATATACAAAAATTTGAATTTCCCGCCACTCATCGTAAAAGTCACAGCCGACCAATGAGAAGCCGGTTTATTACCAGAGCGCGAAGTTAACCGCAGCTGTGACGCGTCTGAAGCCAAATGCGGCCAATACGTCATTCCCCAATTCCATTACAGCACACGCGACACTAAGAACTGACATACCATTTAGCGCGGTACATTCCACGACAAAAGTATGAATAAACTTAAACAAAAATATTTATTTATTCGCATCGATCACAGTCTTGCGTTATAATCATGACATTCTACTATGTGGTAAGATCTCCAGCGACGCTAACGGCTTCACGTAACGGAAAGATAACGAAAAGTTCAATCTTCGCAGGATTCGGGAAAAATGGCAAAAATAATCGGCATCAACATTGCATATTATGGCATTGAGTCGAAGCGCGCGTGCGTTTTATCAGGTTCAACGAACTCGTGAGTCACTGAAAAACACGTAAGGAACGCGTACATGCGCCAATGCTCCATTGGGCTACTAGCTAACACGAATACACAGCAAACACAGCATTGCCGCTTTACATCTTATTCACGAACACATTTCAGTTTTCGTATTAAGTATACGCATTTGGAGTTTTGACCTTGACCGGCCGCTCCGCCATCTAGCGGCGACGCCAATAATTACGGCCAAATGTGCAAGCAGCTGCCACATACAGACGGAATCTCGTTTGTTCCATCGACTGTCGATCACGAGGTAGGGAGAAAGAGAGAGAAAGGGGGGATTCCAGTGGGGGCAGGGGGGCACTCGTCGTCCCTGACCGTAACACCAAAGGTTATCGAAATTCGTAAAATAAAGACGAATTCGCGAGATTTCAGTTTGATTGGTATTAAATTTTCCGGTCGAGCGATACCTACGCTGGGACGAGGGAACGATTCAGAAAAAAGTGAGGGGGGCAGAGGGTGATATCGACTCGATCGTTAACAATTAAAAAGGATTTTTTTGTCACCCGAAAACGCGTCGTACCATTCGGGTATGAAATTTTCGATGAACGCGGTCGACGGAAAAATACGGTTGTTAAAAATAATGCGGGTCTTTTGTGATATACTTAATTTGAACGACCGGTGTAATGTCGTAATGAAAAAAAAAATTATGAAATTTTATTCAAACTTTATGAAGGATGATTTTTCAAACTTACCATCGGGCGTGGACACGGTACCGGCCTTGTTTATTTTCGTATTCCACATGGCGGGTGTAGTTGGCGCTGGACTGAGATCAGGGGTGGGTGGATGAGCAGGAGGCATGGGGCCCCCCATAGAGGGCCCCAATTGGGCGCCATGGTGTACGTGGTCCGCGGGTGGCCCGTAGGTACCAGCCTCTACGCCTCTACCGGTGTAGATCTCGCCGGATAACCTTTCGGCCAACCTTTCTGTCCTTTCGCGATCCGTCAACGCCACTGGTTCCTGCTTTATTCGCAAATCTGTCGAAAGTGCCAAGAAAGAAATTTTCGTGAGATTGGCGCGACGAAAAGCGATTCGTGAAACGTAAAAAAGAAAGTTGGGATTCGTAACGAATACTTCGGTGGGGATTAAGGGAGAATGAGAAAAAAAAAGTGAGGGTAACGGAAGGAAGCGGAAATTAACGATCGAACATTGGATTATTAAAATATTCATAATCCAAAAAGAAAAAAAAAATTACAGGGATGAAACGCATTTCACCCCTATACAATCGTTGTCCCGCGCTTGTCTACCCGGTGGTAATTTATCTCACTGTTTTTTAATTGAATCTTACGACCCCCCCCCATTGTCATAAAAAACTGTTTATCGATGAAATTTTTCTTTTCCAAAATCAATGTTTAACAGTGAAACAAAAATTTTCTTCAAAAATTTTTTTTTCAGCCATTACACGTCTTTTCCGTTAATCTCAAACGTAAACAAAGTCCGCAACAATGAGACACCCGGTACATTCTTGAGACGCTCTTTTGCATTAAAAGATCGCGACGCGTTCACGATCGCGTATTAAAAGCTTCGCAACTGGCGACGACGGCTGCTTGTAATTAAAATAAAAAAAAAATTATAAAAGCAGGACGACAAAGGACGAAAATCTTCGGAATAATAATGAGGAGCCGTGGATAAAAGAAAATGGAGCACAGGTCCTTTCTCTCTCTCTCTCCTTACCTTCTGCACCGCTGTCCTTGTGTTCTCCATTACCGCGTTCCTCGGAACGATCCCGTTCCAATTCCCGTTCGAGTTCCGTGGGCGTGTGGGGCGCCGTATGGGGGTGGGTCGGCGTCTCCGAAGGATGAGGAAACGGCTGATACACAGGACTCTCGAGAAGAAGCGGATGGGGAGCAGATGCGGGCCGGAAGGTACCGCCGTCCCGTAAAACGCTCGCCCTGCCGAGGGCGTCCACGTCGCTCGGCGACCTGCCATGCACACGCGTCCTTACAAGTCATCCCTTAATTAACACCGAAACAAAACCATCCCACGAGCACAAGCACACGCAGATACCACACGACAACCAAAAAGTCTCTAGGAGAAAGCTCGATAGCGACCGGAAGATATTCCATAGGGAATTTTGTTTAAAAACGAAAAAAAAAATCCAAAAAAAAAATTAAGGAGACAAGGACGAATCCCCGAATATAAGAAAGAGAGAGAGACAATAAATAACGTGAAAGAAAAAGTCCCTAGATTCACTAGTGATAAAATAAAAACAGCTACTAAACAGTTGCACCAGTAACGTCCTCTGGGGACCCTAGATCGGACCGATCCCTTTTTTTGTCGAAACCTTCAGCTCCTAAAAAATTCACGAGCTGTTGGCACCCCTGGCAAAGTGATACGTCCACCAAAGTTTAAGCTGATTTACAAACGAGAGGTTTCCCATCGGGGTGTATTCGTTATTTTTTTTGTCTTATTCACCGATATAGAATGCACGTGGGGGTAAAGTGGATGAGGGTTGGTACCACCGTAAAGCTCAAGAAAGCCTAGGGAATAAATGACTCACCTTATTACCCTCTTTCGTGGGCTTTCGTAATAGTGGGACGTAGAGTATGCGTTGGGTACAGTATAGGTAGATGCCGGCGAAGGCGCTGGCGTCGGAGACCTCTTGACGACGCTACCACCGACGTTTCCGGCTCCGGTGATCTCGCCGGTTCCACTTCCGCCGCCGCCACCGCCACCGTCGCTACCACCACCGCCCCCACCACCTCCGCCGTCGGACGACGAATTATTTGTTTCCGCAGCGTGCCTCTGCGCCACCGCCAATTTCTCGTGCTCTATTGAGAGGCCCTTCACCTGCGGACAGGACGAAGACATTTTTTTTATTTTCATTATTCCTCCGTACAAAAACTTTCTCCTTCCCGTATGTGTTATCTACGTGCGTTATCGCAGTAGAGACTGGCCAGTTCGCCGCACTGTAGAGCGATACCGAAATGGGTTGTACGTACTTGTAGGCATTCGGCAGCCTTGAGAAAGGAGCTGAGAGACTCCTGGGACACGTGGACCTCGCCACGATACATGAACTCGAGTAGAGCTGCCATATTGTGGGCACTCGTACCATCCAGAATGACTATTAATCCTGCGGGAGATGGTGGCATACCCTCGAACAGTTCCTGAAAGTGTTTGCTGCATGCTGCGAGGATCAATCTGTGCGCCTTGAACGTGACTCCTGTAATAAGATGAAAAAAAAAAATTACCTTTCATTTCGCCCATTTTTATTTTCAATTTGTAATACTTTTTTTTAGGAAAAATTAACCCCTTAAATTTCACTACTATCAAGGTACCGCGTGGATCGTGCACACCTTGTCGCCTCGAGCAACACCTTTTGGAATCGATTACCTTAATTAGCACGAAAATTAAAAAAAACGGATGTACTCTTGCTCCTTCCGAAATTACAAAACAGATGCGCCTCGTGAATGATAAGATCCGATGGCTAACCAACCCACGTATATGTGTGTATCTCGATAAAGCCGGTCGTGCCCAAAGGGTTACCGGTCCCAGTCCCTAATTAAAAGCAAACACTTAATTAACATACCTCGCGCATACGTATTCCGATACCGTGAACGCAGCACCTCGCGGTACTTAAAAACGTTTCAGTTATCATTTTATAAACCCAGACTCAAATGACTTCCGGTTCCTAGCCATCTTCCCGTGTACGAAAGATCGTGGAGAATTTCGAAAGCGGAGATAAAAAAATAACCATATACCCAATTACAGGTATACGTAACAATTTTGGAATTACTATTGAAAAATCGAAGAAAAAATTATTCAAAAATTACAAAAGTCCATACAAATATTTTACACCGTAATCACTGTATGTCTGGACATTAAAAAAAAACTACATTAAAAAAAAAAACATTTTCATTTTTCTATCGTCGTTATCGCTCAAAAATCCAATCACGGAATCATCGTCGCAATCTTCTTACCATCGACATAAATGTAAAGCAGCGTTCACAGTGCCTCGAACGAAGATCCATTCTGCCTATTGACCTACGTTATTCGGCTGAAGAATCGCGTGGGATTTTTCATGCGACAAGTAAACCGTCGACGAACCCTTTTTTTTTGCTCTTCGTAGAATGGCGGCATAAAGGCCGGCTGCCATCGGGCGACGGCAATGCCCTTTTCTTGCAGCCCGTTGGGTATCTAGGCCATCTTCCGACACGATCTCATTATTTATGCCCCATGCATATATATATATATATATATATACACATATATAGGTAGCGAAGTACTATGACTGGAGCGTACGTGTAAATTCTATCCTATCCGACATACGGTAAGGCGATATATCGCAGCGACTTGATATATGCATAGATATACGCACATGTGGATGCGGCTTTACATATATATGTGTATATATATATATTCATTAATTCATATATCCTAGACACTCTTATTATACTACTATGACCCAAGTCCCCCTGATGCACAAAAACAGAATCGCGGTCGCTGTTCATGAAAACTACGTAAAGGCGCTATACCGCAGCTACCCCCCCCCCTATTCCCCCCTTTCCCCCTCCCCATCGTCATCCTCTTCCTCCATACCCCTCTGATAGCGTGTGAAGAGGAAGTAGTCTTAGGTAGCCTGTACCTTGGTGCCTATCCTGACTACCCATGTCACACAACAGAAGGTCCGGGAACCAAATACCATCTGGTCATGGAAACCCACCTGCCTATTGCGATGCTTGGACCCGAGTACGAAATGTATCAAGTTCCATGGGAAGTTTAACCATTGTTATCTGCATCAGCGGTACAGTAGGTACGTGATAATATCGTGAGATAATAAAAAGTAGGTGGGTGAGTGAAAATACGTATAGCGTAAAATATATTTGAATTCGATGTTGATAATCGAAGAATCATATGTTTTAAGGGACGCTAAGGTATTATTGGGGATCGATATTATTTTGAAGAAACGTTTGGCATATTTGATTAGGATAAAAAAATTTGGAGTTTATTTTTTATTTTTGAATATTTATATCGGTGGCATTGAAATTTGATTCGCTTATCCTTAATGGATTAGAAAAATCTTGCGGGGATGAACGGTACCGTGAAAGGGGATGATTCCGCAGTACCGGAATCCGTCAGTTGGCCCACATTTCTGTTCGTCGTGACGCGAGGCGAAGTCAGGCGAAGTTAGTCAGCCTCGAAGCAAAATCAGCAGGACAGTGCAGAATGACGCGAACGCGGAGCCCCGCGCGTTAAAAAAAATTTTGCAAAAAAAGTCAAACGTCATTTGCGATTTCCTTGGGTTACTGACTTGCATAGGAGATCGAGCAAATTTTTTGACGACTCCATAGTACTGGGGACCAATGTATTTTTTGTCCGTCATATTCAAAAGTCATCGACACGTCATTCGCGATACTGGTATACTGGTTTGTCACCGCGAAAAAAAAATTTGCGAAGCAGGTACGAGAAAAAAAGAAAATATAGGAAAAAAAAAGTTTGCAAAAAATTTCACGTAAATCATCGAAACGTGCGTCAGCCAATGCTGCTAGGATGTCTGCCAAAATTTTTCGGAGCTCGCCCCAAAAATCGGGACGCGCAAAAATTCTGCAAGCGAAATATTCGCGTCACCGAGAACCGAGCCCAGATATACATAGAATTCAGTGGGAACGTGTCCATATCGTTGCGTCGCGACGCCCGTTGCCTCGCGTGTGCAGAGGGGGCCAATGACCGTGTGCACGAGTGTGTGCGTGCGCTGCGTGTATTTACGCATGTCACGCGTAGGCGTGAACGGGTGTGCGAATTCGCAGCAGATGCCAACAAGCCAGGACGAAGAAGGAGAAACAAGGAAGATCGTAGCATCGTTCCATCGCTGTGAAAATGAATTAACCCCTGACCCCTCCCAAAAATAAAGTCACAAAACAACAAAAAATGGCAAAATGCAAAAAAAAAGAATTTTCAAATTTTCAAAAATCAAACACCCCTTCCAACCTACGAAAGAAATAATTGTCGCTCGCGACGTACCCCACATACGTATATCGACTAACCTAACCCCACGCACAGTAAAAACGACGCCGGGCGTCGTTTCCGAAATTTCTATAAATCGCTATTTACATAAGTATACATATACAATTACAATAATATATATAAAATATAAATATATATTTTATAAATAATTACTAAAATCAATTGACTACCGTGTTAAGATTCTCAAATCCATCACTCAAAACGGATGCACTCACACGTGAGATACTTCCGGTACAGGATCTACAAGTCGAGACTCACGATTATCAAAGATCCAATGATCACTGATTGGCATCGATTTTTTTTCAAATTTCATTTAACCTTTCAAGGCCAAAACGAAGATCGAGCCTCGAACTCGAAGCATCTGTCACGCATCCGATAACTCGAACGAATTTACCGTCGAGCTCCTCTTCTATTCACGATCTAAAGCCGCAAAATCGTGTAAATGCGTTACGGCATGACAAACGTTAACTCGTATAAGCCCAACGCCACGAGAAGTCTCGTGTCGAGAGTGACGATATGACACTCGTCGCGTTGCCACTTCTTTTTTTACGATTTTTTTTTTACGATTCCTCAGTATCATTAATAAGATTCTTACTGGGTCCCAATGAATGAACAACCTCCACTCCGCTATACGTTAGCATTTAAAGTGTATATATAAACATTCATAATAAAAAAACTAGCATTCCAATTAAATTGTTTTATCGATCTAACGATAATTAACAAACACACAGTATCGTAGATATTTCAGCGTCATGGCGAATTAATATAAAAAAAATTTTTTTTAATACTTATCGATCAATCGCTAGATCGCGCTACCTTCCCTCGTATACGTATTATCCACACGTGTCAAAGCCGAGTCGCAGATAATATTCTGTTCTCTACATCTATCCAGCACCGTCATCAGATTTCGAGAGGATAACGGCCATAGAAAATTGTGCGAAAAAAAAAGAAGAAAAAAAAACTAACGCCAATGATCATAACCTATACGAATGGTTAAAAATATTTCGTAAAATGACTTGGCATACCATATAAGTTTGTCAGGTTTACCTGACTTCTCCTACCGGCGTGTATATATATATATATATATGTAATAGGGTAGGTACTGTATATATGTATAGCCAAGAGAACGATGTTCTCCGTGGTTTCTTCCGTCTCACGAGCACGGCCGCGAATTTGCAAATAAAACGCGTCCGCTTACGCAACGGAGCACTGCACTCTTCGTGAGCATCTATTCATATCTCAAGGCCGAGCCAGTAGGGCGCTACAAGCAGTTTCAAGTCTTGAATGCTTAAGGCGGCCGTCGTTTTTTCCAACGTTGCGTAACCCCCTAGTCACATGTAAATCTTCCTGCAATCGTAATAGCCACACATAGGCGCGCGTCTTTTTAGGCGTTCGCAAATATGCGGGATACGGGACGTGTTTCTGGCGACGCTTTTTACTTGGTAGAGCCGTTCGTTAGCGGGGAAGGAATTGACTGCCAGGTAAATGACATTGAGTGGTGTAAATGGGTAAAAGTGATTTTTTGGATATTTTGATAGTTTTACGCAACGTGTAAAAAGAGTTTTTTTTTATGCACTTCGTGATATTTTTCAACTACGAGTATTTTTTGTTTAGATGAGAAAAAATGAAATTTAAAAAAAATTTTTAACTCGGACGTTATGTTTCCTGCGAGCTAGTATGTGCATGCGATTACACGTGTGGCTGTGTGTATTTACGTACGTGGTAACGTGCGGGCGTGCAGTCTGCGTGCCAAAAAACAAACACGAACGTTGAACGATCGCTAAAAGCGTTCGGTAGACTATTTTTAAACGAACGAAAAACGCGAAGTTTCCTCCCAATGGGAAAATACGAAGACGTGCCGAGTCGCTGGGTTCGATTGCCTTAGGGGTTTTTTTTTGGAGAAAATTATACGCCAAGAGTATCCTTGTTGGGCGTGGATTGTGAGTTTGATTGGTTGAAAAGATATTTTTGAAAAAAAAAAATTGATATAGTATTCAGGAGGATTGTGGTTACCGAGGCCGAGGATTCGTTACGAACGAGGAACAAGAGTCAAATGCGAATTTAATTGGAGAAAAAGGCAGGTCAGGGTAGATGTTGAAGAATCGATTAAAATAGCGAGTTAGCCGAGATCGATTATATAGAGAAAAAAAAGCTGCATTTATCTATTTTACCTCGTCGATTAGACCCTTCCTTTTTTTATTTCTGTTCTTTCTCGTCATGCAAGTGAAACACGAACCAGCGTCTACGATGCGTTTCCGCGCATGCGCAATAGCGTACAGAAATCTTGCGTAGAGGAGGAGAGACAAAAAACAATGCACGACCGTCAAGCTAGAATTCGTCGTTTTGTATTTTTCTTTGCTTTCATCTTTGAAAATAAGTAAGACAAAAAGTCCTGGCACGCCTTTGAACCGCAAACTTTTTCTATAGTTCAAAATCAAAGTCAAGGTACGTAAACACGACGTCGATAACAATGCACAGGTTACGTGTCGAAAAATCAAGATGGCGTATAAAGTTCCTTGCGCAACTTAGGAAATTATTGAAAAAAACAGATTCTTTTGTATCAAAACAAATGTTCTCCTATAAAAATTTAAGTCGCGCATTCCGAGCCAGCGTTGCCACCGACTCGCAAAGTTTCTCCACGTGCCACAACAACGTCTTCGAAGAAAAAGATCGACGCGACAGAGCGCGTAACACGCGATGTTCCTATTATGTATACGCACGGCCTAAGCACAGCGCTGGCGAGCAAGATAAGAATGGCAGTTTTATTAGAATAAAAATTCAGCCAATAAGAAGTAAGGGATTGGCGGGCAATGCCCTGACAAGGTCGTTGCAGACCGTAGACGGTCCCGCGATACGTACGTACCAATAAGCGGGCCTCTTCCACTGTATCCAGCCAATCACAGCCGAGCAGCGAGGCTACGATCTGCACATGCTAATAGCTGCAGGGAAAAACAAGTTCCTACGTAACAGCCAACAAACGAAACGACGCACGGTACACGAGCGTGCGATCAGAGTCGCAATAATAAAGTTCGTTCGCAAGTGCTACAAAGAATCTCCACTGCCTCCATAAACATCATTATGCAACGAGGGATTTTATAATATTTATCGCAATGGTATAACGCAGTGAGACGACCGCGATAACGAGACCGTTTTGGACGGTTATTTCCGTGAACAGCGACGAAAGCGTTGACTGGCCGGACGACGACAGTGACGCACAGCGGACGAGCGTGCAACTACAATCAGATTAAACCGGACGCTTCCCAGCGACATTTTCCGAAAATGCTCAAGGCGCATTCGTTTTCGTGGAATTTCGTATCAGGGAAAACGGAAAAGAAACGAAAAGACGAAAATACGATAGAATAAAAGAAAAAAGAACCACAAGTGCTAGCTGCTACGTTATAGCTGAATAAACCCGCGACTAAACGCCTGTATAAATAAAGTCAAACGTGGCAAATTCTTTTAATAGAAACGTACCTAGACCGAATAACAAAGACGGAGCGAAAGACTTTATTGCAGAGAGACAGCCGCACTGCGTACCCACCCTAATATCTGACCTTCTTACGAGCTTATCGTTCGATCAGTGTAAACACTATCAGCACGATACGAACTCGTACCTCTTTTTATTATTGAGAACAACTATCGTCATTGAAGATGGATCGTAACGATTTCCAAGTATCAGATGCTTAAAGAAGGCGAATCTTTGGATTAACTGAAGGAGCCCGTATCGTTCGGACAATGAAAAATAACGATAAATAAAAAGAGGCAAGTAGTCACGCGTGATTTTAAATTATGTCATTGATTTTCTAAATTTTTCTTTTTTTCTCTTTTCCTTATCTACTCCACACCCTTGTAATCGTTATTAATTTCAAATAATTACACCATTTGCGTATTCTCGACACTATGGTCGTGATCGACTCCCCCACCATGTAAATCCCTTCACGAACTTCCAACCTGATCTCACACGTGTATCTCAAGAGCCAACGAGGCGTCGCGACGCTATCGGCTGTGCATCTGTGATACATCGCTATACATTATTACATAAATATACACGTATATATACACACAGCATTTGGCTGGCAAAACCAAAAGTCTTGCATGTGTGCCGAGGGATTATGAAAAAAACAAGCCAATGACGCACACCTATGAAAATATTTGCTACACATGTCCGGAAAAAAAATTTTTTCTTTCATTCTCTATCGTCCTTTTCCCCTCCGCCGTAATACAATTTCCTAAGCTCTCTCACCAGACAGTCAAGATCACCGTTTTCCATCGTTCTCCCCGTTAATCCAATAACTATCATTCTCCCAGAAGGTTACCGACGTATTACATTAATTAAATTAATAATAATCCCATAAGTTAACCAGGTATGACGTTTTCTGCAACAACGGCCAATAATACTCGTCCCTATAACGAAACGTTATTCCAGCCGCCTGGTATCAGGAAATCGAATACATTAAAATAATTTTTCAGAACGACTCGTCCAGTTCTCCCAGTTCCCATTGTTATATTATTTCATCCAGTTCCTCCATTCGCCACGTTCCAGAATCCGTCCGTTCCTACCCGTTAAAATATTTCACAAACATATTTCTGCTGCTTCGTGTAGCACGATACTCGTGTTCACAGATGACAGATATCAGATTGGTCGAGGGCCGGTGAGCATGTTGAGCAAAGAAAAAAAAAAAGATGCTCGATGCGTTCAGTCATAAACAGATACGTGAAGATAGGGTAGTGACGGGGGGAGAAGGGAGGGAAAAGAAACTTTATCACGTTACGCTTATCGGTATCTTCTGACTTTGGCTATCGATTATGATTCCGACCTGTTTTTCGTTCGAATCGAACGTCCGGCACTTGTGAATTCACAATGCACTCATCGCAACGCCACAAGGACGCGCGTGTCAATCTTATCAATCTACGATTAATTATCTCGGATCCGTATTGACACGCGTTGACGCAACAGAGCCCCCCAAAAACCCTATATCGTACAATTTCTTAATTGATAATACGAACGAGCAGTCCCCCCTCCAGCCTGGTCAGCTTCGTGCCACGTAAAAAAAAATTTGCAGTCAACAGACACGACGTGAAGACGTCGTGGACAAAGTGCATAATTCAAAATGCATAATTTTGAAAATATAAAAACAAAATTCTAACCAAAAATTCCACAAAGACCCGATACCAGGGAGCCCTTCGGGACCGTGTAAAAAAACATACCTAAAAATTTTCAAAATTGCCCCATGCACGCTGGCTAATCGGTAATCGAGGGGTGTCCAGGGATGTTTCACGAGGGAGGCCAAAGATAGAAAGAGAGCGATCAGAAATCCAGGGGTCGAGCTAATAGCCGGCATCCTGTTGCATCAGAGTCAGCCTTGACTCCAGGAAGTCTACTTTGCCTAGCAGTTCGTGTTTGCGTTCCAAGTGCGTTCACTCCGTGTAGTCGCCCGCGACTCCCCGCTTCACCCCCTCTGCGTTCACTCACGAAATCCATACCCAGAGCAACCACGTACAAGGTCTCTGACGTTCACGAAGTACCTTGCACTCAGCGGCAGTAATCGCGCACGAATCTGCTTACGTGTCAGGCAAAAATGTCTAACCTTCCAGATGTCCCTACCCGCCAGCGACCGTTGGGACTCGACCCCCCCACCCAGAACGACGAGTTAATCCCACTGAAGAAAAACACGAGACAGTCAAAACAACGAAGGGCACGAAAACCAAGGGCGTTCCCCGCATAGCATTGGCTACGACGAGTTAAGACTCGCATTGAAGTTTCTATGTAAAAGTCAAGGACACGAAAGGAATCACGACGTTGCGCTCGGTCGGTAAGGTAGAAAATTATATACACGACTCGAGAAACCATAAGATAACGAGTGAGCCCGTTGTGGAAAATATACGTGTTTCGACTGTACGCTACCGGTAGGCCTTTGGATACACGTAGGAAACAGGAGCCTTGAGAAGTTAGCGCGCATCGTCCATATATGTAGGACTCGAAACTATCCTATCTCCGCAATCCCATGCTCGGCCGTGTGATTCCTCGGGGTCAATGAAACAACATACTTGCAATATTCTAGCGCGTGCTGGCAGCACCGGTCGCCTACCTCGGCCGTGTCACGGCTATTTATGTTACCCGCGACTGTGAATCAGCTTATTACGTGCAAAATAATCAATCCGCTCTTGTTAGTGGAAAGGGGAAAGGGGAGTTGGGAGGGAAGAAGAAAGAGAACGTTGACGAGGGGGGGGGGGGGGGACAAATGAGCCTGGGCACAGATGCAGAAAAGTGATCGGACCCCGCCCGGCGAAAGACTCCGAACGCTGAACGCGATTTAGAAAGTCGTTAATACACGTGTATCCGAATATATTTTTGAAGAAAAAAAAACCAACCCAAAATTACAACCGTAAGTGTCCAATGTGGCACCACCCCCTCCTCCCCCCGGATACACGACATCTCGTTTGTCGTATGATTACCCTTTTTTTCGATAGGGAGTTATCGCTTTCGTTCGTTGTGTGCATACTAAGATGATCGAATCGGCGAGCAGGACGGGAGAAGAGGGTCCATTCGAAAACCGGTATAGATTCTACAAGTGCTTACTCTCGTTACACGCCGTGCAACGGGTTCGTTGTTCGCGATAGTAATCGACGTTCGGTACGGTCCGAGGTGACGTTGACTGAGACGCTTGGGCGAGGTTAAATTTCAAAAGGAATTGATATTAAAAAAAGAAAAAAAAATCGCTGTTGCGCAAAATTTATCCGTTCTCGATACTGTAACGGGTGCCGTTCGCACCTTCCGTGCGAACGATCCTTTCCCCCAGGGATCCTCGAGGAGTCGGCCAACGTCATCGGCCGTGAATTTCCTCGAGAAAATTAATCGCGGCCTCCTTTTTCGTCAAACAGCGGCGTAACTGTTGGAGCGGACGGTACCATACCTATCTGCACGTGTATATATATGTATATAAAAATACGTGAACTTCGCTCGAAAGCAGCGCATGCAAACGGATGCGTTATCGTCACAGCGTCGTCATCGCCTCGTCATCGCGTCATGCGATATCGCGAGCCGGCGTTTCCGTGCGACGTGAAAACTCGGGCTCGTAACTTACGTGGAGTGCGTGTCTGGTATCCCGGTGCGACGGTATCGCGCCGAACGATTTTATCAGTTCTGGGCAGCGAGAGCCTAGAGAGCATTAATTTTACGGGCGACGAAAAAAAAATTTTCATCCAATTTTCGTCATCGCCAACCGCGTCAATTAATCAGATGAAAATCACGTTTGCTAAAAAATATTCCACCCCCCCGCTCCCCCCACCAAACGAGTAATTTGGCATCGGGCAAAAATTTGAAAAATGTTTCAACGTCAACCTACGGTCGATTAAAACGACTAAATTTCATTTCGAACGCCACGAAAAAGAAAGTAACAGCAGCTGCGTTTCACGCCGCGCGCACATGGCATTTCGCGCTGCAAACTCATCGTCGATAACAAGTCGAATTCGACTTTTTCGTCATCGTCATCGAATAAATAATAAAAATTCCCCGTGCGTTTTTGCTCTCTTCCCGATTATATGGTTTGCGTATTACAGGGTCACCCATCCATAATTACCTGAACGACTGTGATTCCTATAAAAAAAGAAAAGTAAAGAACCAGTCAACCATGCATATACATATATATATACATATTTCACGATATAAATATGCGTGCGTATATATATATATATACACACGCATACACACACACGCAAACATCCACTGCATAGGGAACCCGCGCCGGTTGCGTTTATTTGCGTTTACGTTGCAACACGCGATCTCGCGCTACTCGACCTAGTTGTTCTAACCAAAGCCGAAACTTCTGACCTACTTAGATAGCGCCACCTACTCGGCAGATACGCTTCATCAATACCCCAGCGGTGCAGCAGGCCCTATGACCCACATAAAACTAAAACTCTCGTACGCAGCCATGTCAAACAGGCAATAGTCAAGAGTTGGTGTTGGTATAGAGTATACATATCCATATGTGTATATATATATGTATATACAGACACGCGAACAGGAAAAATACGCATGTGCGTAGATACGTGTGAAACGAGGTTTAGCGTTCATCATTCTAGGCCAGCCGGTTGCAACGTTATTAGTCGCTTACGCAATAGCCACTGGTGAGGTGGTGTAACGAAAAAAAAAAAAAAAAGAAAAAGAAAAAGAAAAAGAAAAAATATATCCAAAACGAACGACTTCCTCAATGCAATTTAATTAGGGTCTAAAATCCCTGACCCCCCCGGCATCATTAGGTTACCAGATACGATGTGATTCGTCATTGTCGATCGGTTCATCCTTCCCGATATTTCGTTACTGCTCGTCTCGTTACCTCCAAATTGAATTACCTCGCGGTCTTCGAGTGACCGGCTAACGTAATTCCTGGCGAAAGGTCGATAAAAATTATGTCGGTTACGGATCAAAACTATTCATTTTTTATAACGATTGCGTGTAATAATCAAGGACGACCAGGTAAAATGTATCGTAGCGAAGGTATTAGAAGCAAGTGACATTGAATGCTTTATATATTAGACATTTAATAAAGATATCCAGGACTAACGCGTTTCGTTTCGAATTAGTTTAAAAATACGTCCCCAGTGTTTTGCACTATCCTTGAGTGTTATATATACGACGGTCGACAGTCCGATGTGTATATATATATATATATATATATATATGTCCAATGACCGACCGGGAGAATCATCTGATAACGCCTGGTACGTGCAACGTACACCAAGCCCCATAATCTCAGGCATGGGAATGAGCCTGAAAACCAAAATAGGATTCGGGTCGAGTGGTATTTGAAATTCAAAAATTCCTCGCGGAATATCGACACGCACGCGTTTCACGTACTACGAGCGAGTGGCCATTGATAAAACATAAATAATGGAACTGGTTACTGGACGAGGTATTGAATTCGCCGTGTCCGATATAGATAAATTCCTTTGTCACCCCCCAGCCCTTCTAAAAAAAAATACACTTCAACTCCACCGCACAATCACCTATGAATATACATAGCCACACGTAACCCCTTATCAAAGAGTCGCGTAAGGCCCTTAAGTCAATTCAGAAGATCGTTGTAACAACGTTTGGCCAACCTACAAAATATAAAAACCACCTAGTCCCCCGGCGTTCGGATAGACCGGCGACTAATAGACTTTCCCGTGCACAGGGCGACGTCGGCTTCGTCCGGCACTGATATATTTAGATATAATAATTTTCGCCCGTCCCTACCGTGCAATTGTCTAAAGTCACGGTGCATAATGCTCGAGCCGTAATGGATTCGGCACAAACATAACCGCCGTTCGCCCAGCAAGCGTTTCGTTAGAGCCGATGACGTGTCTCGCGTTAGATTTCCTCAAGGCAAGGACACAATGGAGAACCGAGCGATTACCGAGCCAACTACAGAGTCCGTCCTTTGGAACGGCTGGTTCTGTCCTATGTCTCTGTCTCTTATTCTCTAACGATACTGAATTTTTTTTATCGTCCCCTTACCTCCCTACACACTGCTAAACCCTATCACTCTCTCTATCTATCTATCTCTATCTATCTCTCTCTCTCTCTCTCTCTTACTCTCTCAGCCACTTACATCCTGCATCCCACACTTTCGAATATGACCACCGCTACGGCAGCGAGCTGATTCGAGTTTCTAACGACGGCGCGTGTCCATGTGCCACTTGCAGCAATGCCATTTTGTGGCACGGTCTTTCTCTCTCTCTCTCTCACTCACTCGCTCGCTGACTGTCTCTCCGTCCTTCTCTAACTCACTGCCAGTGCCCGTTCTCTCGAGCGTATTAGATATGCCATACCAAAAAGTCATTAGAGGCTTTTTGGGATCTATGCACTGAAGGCATGTACCCGTGGGTACAGGAGGTTTCATATGTGAATAGCGAAGATATTTTCGTGCGACTGTACACATACGTGTTTGTATGTCTGTATATACATAGGCAAAGTTATTGTGCATCGAAGACGGCTAGCAACCTTCTAACGTTTCTTCCGTACGAAACTGACTGTTATGTCTAACTGTAACCCAGACCTACTTACGCCGTTGCCATAGCCGCTCCGCGGGACTCGTGCATAGTTGCTCAATCTTTCTCTGCCGTGAATCGAGACTCGCCAGGAGATATTTAACGCAGCGACTTGGCTATGTCGAACGTAGACGGGAAAATGGTTTGTGACCGACAGGGATATTGCGCAATATGCTTTCGCACGGGAATCTTATGGCGTTGAACGAGACGGCAGAGCATAGGCGTAGGCGATATGAATTTGCATAGTGAATTTTTTGGGAGATAATTTTTTTTAGGTTGAAAATTTTTTTCTTTGCTCAACACTGCACGGACGACAATCCGGCTTGAATCAATCGCTGATGGTTGAATCAAAAGCAGACTTTGAGACCAGTGATTTTTTTCAGCATGGTGTCGATGAAAACGTTGCGAACTTTGACGTCACTTTTGACGAGGGTTACGTTTGTGCGATTACGAGTAAGATGAGTTTAACACGGGTAAGCGCGGCGATGCCAGATTCGTCAATGCCGTAGGTGAAAGTGCTGAAAGGATGAGCCGAGTCTTTTAATGGGCTGCTTTGGAGAGGAGTGTCAAATGTTACGGGTGTTTGTGTATTACGGATTTTTGATAATTTACGATATCGATAGGAACAACGGAAACTGATTGGGACGAATCGGGAATTTCTATGGCGTACCGAAGCAGTCCGATGCGCGTAAAGTGAAGAGTGAAAAAAAAATAAACGGAGGCTGCGACAAGAGAAAAATTTATTAATTCGTCCGATCACGTTAATCATAGTAGGAATCAATTTTATCGATCACTGTTTGGTTGGTCGATAAAAAAAAATATATATATACCTGCATAAAATTGCCAGTCTCGATCAACCAGTTATGCGACCGAGTGGCGAATCCGCAAAGGTTCACGAAAATTGCACATCCTGTTTTGCTTAATCCAGTCTGATAAGCGAAGCGCACTTATCTAACAGACACATGTCAGCGCATAGCACCGTTATCTCGTACGCCTGATAAGGCTCGTAGCTCTATTGACAGGAACGAGGAAAAGAAAAAGAATTTGGCGGGTCTTACAGCGCGTACGATTGATCGCTAAGAATTCAGGACGTCGGTATTGTAAATTCGACAATTGAAAATCGTTTATTGCAAAATCACCGTATTGCAAATTTAACCGGCACTTGAGATAATTTGCGTCACTCCCGAAGTAAACACTAAAATTAAGCACAGCCGCGACGTCGTATCAGGCGATGCGTCAGAGGGTATAAAATTGCAGGAAAAAAAATTAAATGCACTTTTCTTCGATGCACTCAAAGTGCATCCAAAACGGCACAAGACGAATTTCGCGAATCGTTGATTGAATTTAATAAGAAAAAAAAATTTCCACCCGCAACGGACTCGAGCGGTGCATTCAGGAAAGTGCACGGACCAAGTGCATCGCACGAGCGCTCGAGTCGCACTGGTATTCCGCTCCGCTGCCGCGGCTCTCGCCAGTTGCATTTTTCGCGAAACACGTACAGCGCACATAGGCAAAAGTGCAACGTGTGCAAGTCGCTAAGATTCACGTGCGAGGTGGTGACTATGCGCAAGCTGTGTGTGCGCGGAAACCCACGTGGTCGAGAAGGGAAGTAGGGGATAGCCAATCGCGAGTGCATTCCCTGGATGCACCAACACAAGTGAATCAGTGCCAAGTAGTAGAGATTCGCGTGCAAGAAGACGGCGTCACGTGCAAGTAGTGCGAGACTGTTTACGATCAGACCGTAACAGGGTAGGGGTAAGTCTCGTGTAGAACGGCTGATGCACTCGGAGGGAATGCACTCGCGTGGCAGTGGATATAAGGCGTGTAGGTCAGACGTGAAATTTCGAGTGATGGAACCGTACCCTTGGTCGGGCAGTGAATAGGGTAAGTGGATGGTCAGACGGCGAATTATTTTGCCAGTCCGTAGACATCAATACGAAGCGCTCCAAGTAGTCACGGCGGACTTGGTCAGACTGCAGTGCCGCAGGCGCTTCGCGCATACGGATCGGTGCAGTTATATGCACTTTTGCGTAACGATGACGCAATGACCGAACCGTATGAAATTTTAAATGAAAAAAAATTTGCCCCGAATATTTGACAGCCTTGCTGTCACGTAAACAAAGCCGTAGAACTGTACGGGGCTTGAATGATTCGACTAAAGAGATGGGAGTGTGGTAAAAAAAATTTTTTTTAAGATTGCAAAATAATACGCAATCTGATTATGCACAGGGATTTTGACAAACGAGTCACGTGATTTCCATGAAGCGAATTTCGATTCATACGATGCACGTACGTGGGCGGCCATGTGCAAGATGATTATCGAGACTGTTCATACGTGTGTTTATTATCATTTTTTTTTAAATTAATTATTAGCACGGGAAAAATTTTGTTTTTAACTTATATATCGATTTCTTTGAACTTACCCTCACAAAAAAGGGTGACATCGGTTAGACTCTCGCTCTTGAAGAGGTTCGAAAAAGCGGTTGCCAAGTTGCTACCGAAGCTGTTCCACTTGAGGCAGAACTGTTGCTGATGAGAGTCCATGATGCCACCCCTAAGCCCACACCCGTGACCTTCGCCACCCCTGTCACTGCCACCACCTTCCAGTAGGGATCTCCCTTCTTGATCGCGCCCGTACCCAACTGCTCCTCCAGCTGCACAGAAACGAATCCAATTGTCAGACAACTTTCGGACGACACAAGCAAGGGCATGAAAATTACATGATAATGAATCAAGGAGATCTAGGTAAACGATCTTGGGATTCCATCAAGATCCGAGTGACTTATCGAGGTCACTGACCACTCTTTCCCATAGGATAAACCACGTACCGTGAGCTCACGCCAAGGTATGAATAATATTTTTTCGAAATTCAATATCAAATTTTTTTAATCATTTTTTCATCTTTTACTCTATCGAGATCAAAATCAATAGATAGTACGGCGAAGCTGCAAAGTTTGCAGTCTACGTTTTTTCAAACGTGTGCCTTTAACGTATGCCATCCGTGTCGACGTATGTGGTCCCCCTATGTACGTGATCGCGATATCAATCGGAATGCCGATCGTAAATAGTCCCAGAGAAAGATTGTGGGGCCTGCATTGCGGAATCGTAGCGGTAAATTTCGAAGAGGATTATAAGCGTCAAAGAACTGTTGTAAGGTGAAGAATTTTTGTTGCACTTTTAAAAGTTCGTCATAACAAAAAAAATTAAATAATCACCGTGCAAACAAATAGCACGAGACGAGATACAGTGCAGATAAAAAATCAAAACAAAGAAAAAAAAATAAAAAATCGTAAAAATCGACAATCTTGATTATAAAAATAAAAGGGCGAAATGAAATTTGACAATCTTATCGCTCGATAGAAAAGCGCTTAATCCAAATTTAAACTCAACAGCGTTACAACATACATGCATAGCAGTGCGTAACGTCAAACAAGCATAACGTAATAAAAAAAACGTACCGATCGAAGGAAAAAAAAAATAGCAGCACAGAAAATTCCAGAAGAACCGCTATTTCCAGAGTACAAAAATGCGTGATTCACAAAAAAAATTTGTTTAACCAGTCACTGACAGTCACTCAAATTTCCGCAAAGCATAAATCCATATCACCGTGAGCACTGATAGTCAGAGTAAATAACAGCACATAAAGCTACCAACATTCGAAAAATAATCGGCAGAGTCGACAATTTCCGAAAACTCAAGAAAAAAAAAACAGAAAAAAAAGTAAGGCGACCGTCAAAAAGAAAATCCGCACAACAAGCCAGCCTCCTAGGTCAAAAGATAACGATCCCAAGGTTGACAAAGTGTATCCAGAATTCCCGTGAGCCGAGGATCTCCGTTCGGTTAGCAGATCCGTGTCCCGAGCACGTGTACGCGCGGGCTTCGCACAAACTCCGTGAACGGAGACACAAAAGTTCCTGGCATTGTCCGGGTCTCGGCCAATGAATCCGGCACAAAAATCAGTCACTCTCCCTCTCTCTCACTCACTGAGACAATCACGTTCCTTTCCTTCCTTAGTGTCGTAGTCGTGATCCTCAGACCTGGTCGCGATCCTCGTTTTTCCAGAAGGAAGTCGCGCATCGAGCCCCGTGCACGTTCTGAACGCGACGCGCACGCGAGGAACGGGCGCACAGTCGTACGAGAGCGAGGAAAATGAGCGAACGACTCCGAGCGACCGAGCGAGCGAGCGAGCGAGCGAGTCAGCTAGCGAACTGAGTAGAGTATTACCCGTAGAGAAAGAGGTTAGAAGAGGCACGCGCAAACGATGAGCGAAACACAATTTAACGTTAGGCAGAAGCCGGCCGGATAGGAGGACTGCGGCCGGTAGTACGATCGTCCGAAGTCGTGCCGCGAAATGAAAAAAAAAGTAAGAAAAAAAAACGAGAGAAATATTCAAGAATGTAACGATGAAAGAATGTGTATATGGGTCATCGGTGCCGATGCAAATGCGGTTGGCCGAAATAGTATTAGTGAAACAGGGGGAGGGTCGGAGGGAGGGATTGGATCGGGATGACGAGGAGGGAGAAAACGATTTTGTTCGGGAGGGTGGAGGGGGAGGGCCAATTTTTTTTTCTCCTTCCACAACCGGAGAGTGGGAGGCTCCGGGCATGATTGCCTAAGGCCAGGATTGCCGAACTTCAGTTCGCGTTACGGTTCCCTCTTCCCCTCCGTGGCCCCAGAAGTGTCCGGGGGTCTCCCCCCCTCCCCCTTCGACGGCCGTCCTGTGCGAGCGTCTCCCCCCTCTCTAATGGTTCTAAGGTGTCCTCCCTCTCCTCCTTCCCCCCTTCGCCGCCCAAACCCGACGACTTCTAATCTAACACGTGCCAGGTCCGAAAAGCAAATCTTAGGTACCACGGGGTTTTCCCGTATTTTCTGTTCCTTCGATCTCTCCGTGGCATCGGGAGCTTCCTTTCGCGTTTCGTTAAGTTAATGAATCGAGAGATCAATCTGGTACAGCATCACGTAGTTTGTGGACGTGAAATTTTTCAGTAGTACGATGTTCCGTTCGACGGGAACGAAATTGAAGGTGGAACTTATTAGAAATAATGATTTGGCAGTCCGATGTATGGTGGATTTAACAAATGAAAGTGTCATCCCAGAACGATCGTTGGCTGACGATCAGCCTTGAAATTGAAGATACCATCGTTCAAACGAACAATAAGTTGGTTTTAGAGGCGACCCAGTTAGACGTCTACGTCACAGTTTCGTCGATTCGAAAATTGATTGAAATCCAAGCAGCATTCGCTGAACGTATAGAACTCTTCACAAAGTTTTTAGTAAGCCCCGTCGCACAGGGGTATTCCAAAGCGGGTTTTCGTATGAGTTTCGTGAGTCAGACAATGATTAAAAAGAGTAAATTCACGAGGCCCCCCCCCCCCCCCGAGACTCGTTAGTCGCCCGAATTTCAGTACGGCCCTGGGCTCTGCCAAAATTCAGTGTGCACTCCAGTCCCTGGGTCTGCGCTGCGTGCAAGTGGTGGTGGTGGTCGGTAGTAGGGAGGTAGAGCTTTTGGGCAATGGAGGGGTGAACGACGATAGAGCGAATGGGAGGAGGGGGAAGCAGAATTAGACAAGGGGTAGGGAGACGGTGCTGATGGTGGGGAAGTTGAGATTAGATGGTGGGGAGGTGCAGATGGAGGTGGGCCAAAGTTGGTGGAGTGGGGAGGTGGGTGTTTTGGAGGGAGAGAGAGGCTCAAGGTCGCTGCGGGGCCGCACGCGCGCCTCCAGTTACGTACACACTCCCTCACACTGGGGACACGCACACTCTTGTCTCTCTCTCTCTCTCTCTCTTTCCCTCTTGATCTGCCTACGCTCGTCTAGACTCTCTTGCTCCCCTTATCTAACTCTCTCTCTCTCTCTCTCTCTCTCTCTCTCTCTCTCTCTGTCGCTCCGTCTTAGAGAGCATCGCGCCTCAAACTAGCCTCTTCCTTTTTCACTTTCTCTCTCTTCGTCAAACAGCTAACGGGTGTGTATTAGTAGGTCCATTGGTAAATCGGATCCCGAAGGATCCCTTGGCTCAGGGTCAAAGAAATTTATATTTTCATCCTTTTTCATCCAGCTCGCGAATCCCAAAATCTCTCCCCTGTACTCGTCTTACTTCTTGATTCTACCTTCTCTCTCTCTCTCTCTCTTGAGTCGTCCCCAACCCGGGTCTTCTCTATCTTTCTTCTTCGTTGCATCGCGACTAGCTCCTGAGTACACTCGCGAATTTTTATTGCCACGTTATTATGCGTATATAAATGAGTAAAATTTCAGGCGTAGTCGCCAACCTGCAGCGTCAAGGCCGGATGCATCTTGTTTGACAGTGACGCGACCGAAAATTCAGCATCACCGAACGCGGCGAATACGTGTTCGAATTTTACATCGCGAATGTCACGTCAAACCGGAAATTCTTTATCGTGAACCAGCGATAACAAAGTAAATTCCAAGCCCTGTCAATCGGGTGTTTGTCCGATTTTGCAAGGGTTACACGAGGTTCCATAAAGTATCTTAACAAGGCGCAATCGCAAGGAACGACGGGTCATCCATAGATTCGCACTAGTCGTGCATCGATGATTAAGAAGAAAAAAAAAAGAAAAACATTCACGGTCCACAAATATAAGATGACTCAAAACTGGCAAATAGACACAAACAGAAAAAAAAAAGAAATTTGATAGCTCATTCCGTAACGTTCTCGCGATGCGACAAACACCGCCTTCATATCGCTGCAGCAGATTGTAAATAATATCGTGCGAAACATGAAAGGCGAGCTGGGAAGGGGATTAAAAAATGAAGAAAAAGGAAAATAAAAAATAAAAATAATATCCGCAAAAAAGTATCAAACCAAAAGAGAGAGTCGTTCGTTCCGAGTGCGTTACTGTGAATGAAACGTGACATTTCGCCAGTCGCTTATCGTCGCCGATAGCGTCGTCGCAATTGCGTAATATTTACGATGTACTTGACAAAGAAAACAGCTGAACCGCTCGGCGGACTCGTGTCGAATAATAATTTCGACAAGGCGGGAGACGAAGTCGACGACGCGCGTGTTGGCCGCGAGTCGCGACTGCCGACGAGCGAGAAGCAAAGCGAATCGACGTTGCAAATATCATTTACTTTGCAAATTGCTCGTGCTGCGATTCGCCCGTGTATATATATACATATATATATATATATATGCCGTTTCTTCGATTCGACGAACGCGTCTACGAGCATGAGAATCCAAACGCAAACGTCCTCTCCCCTGTTTCTAAGGTCTCTCCCGGTTCGTCCGCCTTCTAAGACCAGGCTCTAATAAGAGTCTATCGTGTTCTATAGGTACAGTAGGCAACGAGCGAAAATAGCCAATGGACGTCTTGGGTCGTCGTCGTCGTCATAATAATCCGACGTCATAGGTACGCGCCTGCAGGCTTCAGCAACGTTCGTTCTATCCCGGCCGCGCCTCTGAATGGCAAATACCAAAATCGCCTTAAAGAAAACGTAAAGATAGACACGAGTTTCCACGAGAGAATCGCGTTACGTAATTCCAGTACGGCTGTTACGAAGAGGAAGAGTCGTACCGTGCGAAAGTCAGTACACAGATATATCAGTGGTATGACAAAAGTCCGCTGCACTCTGGCGGAATTTTCGTCAACTAAAATCAATGGCCGCTGCACTCACGCACGAGTTAGCGTAACGAAGTGAAACTGAGATATCGGTAAATATAATTTTTTAAGTAATTTTGTATTCTGCTCTGGAGCAGGTGCACGCTTCCGGTAATTTTCAAAAAAAAAATGGTAAGTACCCGCAAAAGAGCGGTCGACTCGTTGAAATACGTGTAAACGTGAAAGTTCGGGACTTGTCTTGACAAGACAGATGGAGCCACGTAGCACCACGAGGTGAGCTGAGTGCAGAAAGTACAGTGGCAAATCCCGGGGCAGGTGGAGGGTGAAAGGGGGGTTAGTAAAAAGATTTTACCCGAGTTTCGACGACCGAAGGAATAGCCACCCCTTCGTGTAAAATTTCTACCCTGTGCTATCTAGTACGTTGCGCAGTAGGAGGATAAGGGGATGCGGTAGCATCCGAAGGGGGTGAGTTTGGGTGAATCGTTGGAAAGTAGAGGAGGGTAAGGGGAGAGGATCGGCAAGGGTAAAGGAGGACACCAGGGTGGATCCTGGAGAATAGAGGGTTGTGCGGAGCACCAGCGGGGAATACGGTGCGAGATGACATAGCGAGGGTGAACTTGCGGAGGGATGACGAGAGTGAGACTCGCCCCACGGGGAAAAGAGGGAAACGGAGGACGTGGCAGCAGCAGCAGCACTGCTTTTCAGCTAAGGGATGATAATGCCGTGGAAACTACATTCTGCAAAAGGGGCTGCCGTGGAATACAGTCAATACTGCACCGGCTCCAGAAAGCCACCCTTGGGCTCTTCCGCGCTGCTGTGTTCAACCCCGTTTTCGATCCTGTGCTCGATCCTCTGCCACCTACCCCACGAACCCGCCCGCCGCCTCCACACATTTTCGTCCCTTGCACAGCCCCAAGTCCCAGGTCCCGGCTCCATAGTACCTAAACCCTAACCACCCCCTCTCGATAGGGCTGCCCATCAACCACCCTGCGCAGCCCCGTACCACCCCGACTGACACACCGGAGTGCCAGAGGGGACCTTGTGCGTGAATCTCGAAACCCGCGTGTAATTGCCGAAGGGTAGAAAGGGAAAACGCAGCAGCGGCGAGACGCGCGCAACCCCCTTAGACTCTCTTCAACCCTCTCGTTATCAACGTTCTCACTTTCACTCACTCTCACTCTCTCTCTCTCTCTCTCTCTCTCTCTCTCTTCCACCCACCCTGTAACCATCTACACGTCTATCTCACGAAACTGCCCCTCTGTAGTCTATCCCTCGTCGTTTCGACCCCCTCGAAGCCCAAATATGGGAGGACCCAGCCCGGCGACCCAAAGGGTTGGCGTGATGAAAATTTTGATGAAAACGCACCGTGCGCAAACAAGTTCGCGTTTCCTGCAGACGAAGACGAATTCGCCGCTTGCGGCTACTTCATGCTTCTTCACGTTTCCACCCTTATTTGCGTACCTGCCTTGAGGAATACTACGTTTTTAAAGTGCAGATCGTCCATATATATATATATATATATATATATATATATATATAAACATCCCTCCAAACGGTTCACCCTTCTTGGATGCGTTATGACGATCGTTTCTCATACAGTTTTACATGTGACGGCGGGCACTGTCTCCCAATGGGAATGTCAGTCGAGACCATAGAATAACTTGACGTAAGAAATTCCCTCGGGATCTTCCGCGACGCAGTATAACTGTGAAAAGTAGCGAGGGGTGGCGGAGGGTGAGTTGCGCCAAGATAAATTTTATCCCTCGATTCCATAGAATCGGCGGGCACCACGTGCGTTTGACATTTCAATAGTAAACACGATGACAGAAACAAGTCGTATCCATATATACACACTTGCCAGCTTCGTACAAAGTTCAGGATAAACTGGAGCACATCGATACGTAATACATACGTTGTTCGCGAGTGAAAAATATTCTGTCGAATCGCGTCGAATGCATCCCATACATATTTATTAAAATTATCTACGTATAAAAGACGAACGAGACGCTCCTATCCGGCAGTTGCGAAAATTCAAAATAGTGCAACGCGGCTTTTATCGAGTATCAAAATCATGTCGATTTCCAAAAATCGTAACGCAGATTCGCAAGACTAATATTGTCCGATATGAGATATGCGATAAAGATATTTTTCCAAAAAAATTCATCCACGCGTGGCCACCAGAAGGAACGAATAAAATTAGAACGAATGAAAAAAAAATGCAATTTGATAAACCGGTTTAAAAAATATCGCCACGTCGCGAAAGAAACACCGTGACAAAAAAAACAATTGCCACCTAAAGATTTCATCGGCAGCCATAATTGACGGTGTCACCGATGCAAGCGCATTGTGCATTCAGAGTGCACGCACCAATGCACCGCGTGCGACAATGCCGCAACGCGGTCGAACCTTAAAAAGCAGTAACCGCGTAGCGACAGTATCGCCTGGCACGATTACAATATGCATAAAGTGCATGTCGAGAATATCCAAGCCGGTATTAAGGAGGACGCAACAGTGAATTAAAAAAAAAAAGAAAATCAAGACCCCAATGGATAAATTAAACGGACGACTTACTCGGATGCAACTATTCAAGGTCAACGGATGGATGCACCACTGCACTCTGGTCACTGCAGCGCGCGATGCGCGACTCTACGCTACGAGTATTCGCGCGCTACTCACGGCCCCACGGCCACAACTAGTTGGCCCTACACGCTCTCACGGGTTCATTCAGAAAAACGAAAACAAGTGTAAAACGAGCCCGAGAGAGAGAGAGAGAGAGGGGTGAAATAAAAGGTGAAAAAAGGACGGCGAGTCATAGCGAACCGTGAGGAACGCAGTAACGTATATATGTATATACACCACAGAAACGTTTCGAAGGATGAAACCGCAAGTCCCACTACGTTCTGATCTACGATAGGCTCCTCTTCCATGCCACTCTTTATCCTATCTCTATCTATTAATTCTCTTGCTCTCTTACTCTCACTCCTTCTCTCTCTCTCTTCCTCCTCCCGCTCCTCAACTCATATCCTAGACTTGGCCTTCCGACTCTTTCTCATGGCCCCCCCCCCAACTCTACTCGATTCCCCTAGATACTCGGGCTCTAAATCGCAAAACGCTACTCACGTTCTACTCCTATTCCGTGCTGCTAGTACACGTACCGTGATTCCTATGGAGTTTGAATAGACGCGACAACGATGGAATGCAATGATAAGAAAGTATATTAGAATAATGTAATTTTATAGAGAATTTAAAGAATTTTTTTGAGTATATATAGATATGTAGACTAGGCATAGATTAAGGTACAACCTACCATGGATTATGGGTAACCCCGTTTGGCAGATGACGATTTGAATTTTCGCGGGCAACATCGAAAATGGTATTATGTAAAATAATGCGGTTATTCCGTCTGGTTTATCATGTGCAACTGTCGCGTCCCGTTGGATAAGATCTTGAATTAATTGAATCGAATTTATTATCGAATTGAGTAAAATTTTAATATTCTCAGTTAATCCAGGGGATCAACCCCTCAGATTTATTTTTACCCTCCAGGTATCCGACCCTGCGTACCGGTTCACAGCTAAGGGACTAGGGCACTGGGTAACGCTTAGGTGGTATGCAAAACCGAAATGATATTCGCGGGGAGAGAACAAGGTTAGGCAGATGTCTGACTTATCGGCCGGGTGAAAAAAACAAACGTCAATTAACACGTCAAATATTCCACTGGCCCGTGTTACTCGTTGCACAAATTCTATACGATCGTACGAAACAAACAATGGTCTAGGAGACAGGGTGACCAGTGGCGTAAGAGCAATAAAAAAAAAACCATCATTCCCAAGACGTTCGACCAATCGAAAGTCGTCACGAACGCGATCTCGCGGTATAAAATTGGAAACAAAAAACTCGATTTAAAAAATGCAGTAAAAAAAAGTAAAAAAAATAAAGACATCGAACCTTCAGCCAGCACTGAAATTCCACCAAGGACCAGAGAACTTCAAGAGACGCTTATGTCGAACGTAGGAACAATGAAAAGGGAATCCGTTGGTTCCTTTATTCCAATTTTTTTTTCCTTCACTCCCGGTATGTACCTACCAGGAAACAAGACAGGGGAATGAAAGAGGAAAGGGAGCGCGTTTACGTTTACGCACACGAACTTACCACATTCTCTCTCTCTCTCTCACACGCACATAAAACACGGGCAGCCTAGCCTCACGCAGTGCGTGCACCTTTTTGTTAAGGTACCGCTATGCAGGCTGCACGTACAGCCTATAAAAAAGTACAGTACGCGCATGCGCACGCGATCCCATTTCAAATATGTAACGATCGAACCAGCCGTCTGAATTTGGTTACGTGGCAGCGAGCTGATACCCTTTTCCCCGTATTTATCGCGAAACGTTTCCACGCGAAAGGGCTAAGCCGAAATTACACTTATTCACAACGAAACGACATTCCAGTCATATAATCGAGAGCTCTACCCTTAGGGATTGCATAAGGTAACCTTAATATAAATAAAAAATTATCTCGTTATACTTTCCTGCGACGAAATTTGAATTGAACCAATTAAATACGTTGCTTGAAATTATTCATGGCATCGCCAGGACAAAAATACAAATCTGTACTGTCACTGAAAACGCTGGCTGATTAAACGAGGTATCGCTTCAATTGAATCGGGGCATCGCGTTATGAAAACAAACGTAATTACATCGCGTTATTTGTAAACTCAACCGAAGGGTACATTAGGTATAGTCTGATATAGGAATTTCGAAAACAGAATTAGAGTAACGATTACAGCCAATGACGTCTTCCGTTCGATCATGTGTAACAATGACGAATGCTAAAACAAAGCTAATAATAATAAATTATTTTTATTTATGACGCAATAACGAAAATTTGTCTCACGGACAAAAAATCTACAGCGATTTTTAATCAGATTTACGAACTCAAGTATTTCCATAGGAGAACCTTAGAGCCGTCATTAAGTTGTTGCGCTGCACAGTCATCATCATCATCATCATAGCGTACATTGCGACACAGTAAGTCAGAGAGACTCGAAAACCTAAACCCCGAAGGAGAGATTGGAAGTCATCATTAACTGACGTACATAAAGCAAATTATCAGTCACAGCAGAGTCATCGTAGTTGCGTCAACAACTTCGTCGTTAAAGCGTTATGAAATTGATGCAATCTGCTCACCTACGTTTCATTTACATTCGCGCCACCGAGAACGAGACAGGCTAAGAACTGTTAATCGTTGGGGAGCGGTAAAAAAAAATTTTCACGTCGTCAACGTCATTTAACGAAATTTTGACAATATCAAACTGACGTATGAAACAAGTATATCAAATATGGTCATGAATGAACAAAATTCGTACATGCAAAAAATTGTATTCGAGGTGTTTAAAAAAAAAATTTGATCCAAAAATCGTTTATCTACCGTGAAAAAACATACAAATGACAGCAACAGGTAAGTCGCTAATTAGAAATTGCTTTTCCAATTAATTATACCCTGCGCGACAACTGCACTGGAGATACCGTACGTCCTGATAACAAACTGTAATCAAAATTACAGATAAGAGCGAGCACTGAACAGACGAAGAAGAGACACCCTGGTCTTCGTGAAATAATTTCAAAAATTCATTGAAGATACAGTCTCATAATTTTTGAATAATTTTTCCAAAAAAAAATTATCCAATGGTTAAAAGCACACACGCGCACCAAAACACGAATAAAAAAATATACACTGTCACAATTACATGTAATATAAAGAAAAAAAATTTTTTGACACTGCACACAGCAAGGAGTACTAAAAAAAATCTCTTTTCCTACCTCCAGCACCCCTCACCCCTCGCCCACCCAACAATAAAAAAAAACTTCACGTAAGAAATAATCGAACGAATCGTTCCACTGTTGACAATTCGTGCAACAGGATGCAAGGGTGGCGGACACGTGTCGCGGTTGCTGAGATTGTGTCAAAGTTGAAGAGAGGAGCGTTGGAGAGAAAGAAAATAAAAACGAAAGAATAAAAAAATTGTGTCTGTGACCCGATAAATTTTCAAAGGACAATTCCCGTGACCGAGTTATGGATCCGCGCCCGGGTAACCAGGGGCAAAAATAACCCACGCGTTTCGGCGACAGACACAGCGTAGAGTCTTTGCGACCCTTAAGAGAGGGGTAGGTTGAGACGGTGATAGCGAGCGATATGACTTTTAGAAAAATTTCATTGGTTTGTCACGATTCGACGAAACAAAAAAGGACGATCGTCTATGAAGAAACTGAAATTGTGTTGTTATCGGTGAAAATACCTGGTGGATGAAGCCACCATGGATTAACCAGGGGTGGTTGTTGGTTGCTGGGGTCGCCGCCAACAGGGGCGTACATCCTCCTCCGGCTACGTCACGCCCGTCACTGCTACCCCGTGTTGCACCCCCGTCTGCCCCCAGCTCTGTCCCTCTCGTATCCCGGGGTTCCAGTCACTTCCCCTTCCTCCTTGGTACACAAGGGGGTTGCAAGGTTACTGCCACCCCTACAGGGCTGAGCCACCCTTGGCGCCTTGCCTACCGGCCTACCACCCACCCAGCCACCCCCCGCGCCATGCCATGCCCACGCAGCCCAGAGCCATCACTTTCACTAGAGAGTGCGTCGGAGGGTCGACGGGGGCGACCAGGGACGTAGCAACTACGAGACAAACTGGGTACCGAAAGAGGGCCCGAAATTATCCTTCGAAAAAATTCAAATAAAAATTTTCATTAAAAAAGTAAACCGTAACAGCCTATGTTAAAAATTTACTCGAAACAGAATACATTAAATTTATGACACAGGTTAGTATTTCTACGAGGGTCACTGATACTATTTTCAGATATCTATATACATATCCCTATACGTAAATTTGCCATGCAAATAGCAATTCGCTGTTTTTGAACAGGTTGTGCCTTTACCAGCAGCATATCGTAAAGCAGGTAATGGTAATAAGCACACGTTGCTATGCAGAACAATACAGTAACCCGTAAATCTAACGTCAGAAATTCCCCCCAAAAAATAGAAAAAAAAGAACTTTGACCAGTATTACTGTTCTTATCAAACAGATCCGTTTTCATTGAATTCATTTGAATCCCAACGTATATCTTATACCCGAGCAAAAGGATCTATTTATAGATCGATCATTTTAAGCGATACTGTGATCTTCGAAGAACCAAAAGTCACTGTACTCGCCTCTTCCTCTTATTACGTAATAATTATAAGGTGAAAGGGGGGCAGAATTAATTAAAGTTTTCCCTATATAAGACTAGTGTCAAAGCTACGTGAAAAGACACCCAAGGAGCCAAAAGTGCGTACGCTCCTGGTGCGGCATAGCGTGGAGGGGAGAACAACCTTGCAACCCCCAGCACCCGTAGATGTGCGTGAGGGGCGAGGGAGGGAGGGAGTTTGGAGACGCATGGTGGGGGCGGGAGGAGGGGAGGGAGTGGTGGTGTGCTTGAATTTGCGGAGTTCATGGAATCGGTGGCACAGGGGCAAAGGAGCCAAATGGTGGAGGCGGCGGCGGCGTCGGCGTCGGCGGCGGCGACCAGGGTAGCAATACGATGACGGGGGGACGAGGTGGAGGTGGCGGGGGCGAGTACGCGTAGCAGAATAGGGGCGGTGGAACCAAGCAACCTGCACCCGGCAACAGCCCCCGACCTCGGAAGAACTAATCATTAACCTCCTTCCAAACGGAGCACCCCCATAGCTTTCACCCCGCGAGGCAAAAACCCACCCTCCCGAAAATTCTCGACTACCTTCGCTTCACTTTTACCTGTGTATCGTTACCTTTGTTTCTGGCTCTGCGCTCGCCGCCAATCTACCCTTACCTATACAGACCCCTTACATCTATACCTACGTCACTCTTCTACACCTAAATTCTAGTACTCGTTTGTCGTGCCTCCTCCACCACCTCCATCTTGCGTTACCAGCCCTTTAGCCATCTAGCTCTCCGGGGCCCACCCTTATATACCCACAACCCGCCGCCCTTTCGACCCCGAAAATTTAACGGTGTCGCGCTTTTCGGCCCCTAATGCCTCCTGGGGGTTTGCGATCTTTAAGGTCCTTTAAGACTCCGCTCGAATCTTCTGGGGGTAGCGACTACTACTCGCCCTCTTTGAACTCATTGCGTAATCGTAAATAAAAGGGGTTGCGCCACTGCTGCCGCTACACTCGACGTTGCCTGTAGTTATGTTCTTGTGATTCCAACCTAACCTCTCTGTCCACCAAGACGTCCCAGGTTACGCAACCCTTAGAAAACCCACTAACGCACGGATCAGAGTGATACCGGGCAATTGAATTTTTTGAAAAATTTTGAATAACGGTTTTTCATGGAATTTTCAAAAATTTTGAAAAAATTTCACGACTCTTCTATCTCGCGCGAAATAAGCGCTCGGTAAGCGTACGATCGAAAAAATATGATTTACAATGTCTGTGTTTAAATGAAAATGGATGTTAATCAGGATAACGAAAGAGTTAAGGGAAGAAATAAAATGAGGAAAATGTGGGGATGCAAGAATGGCCGACGAGCGTCGAAATTTTTGGCGGGCTAAGCGCGAAGGGCTGACTTGAGTGTGCTGTAGCGTGGAAAGGGTGCGTGGAAACGGGCAAAAAGGGGCAAGAGGGGTAAGATGCAACGCGCATCTATTGATTCCCTGTCGTGAAGGTCTGGCTCACGCACTTTCCGACGCACACGCACCCTTCGACGCACTCGCACTGTGTGCACGCACACGGGCATACCAAAAACCGCGTATTTACGTCTATACAAGGATAGGTATTGGCTGGCCCGGATGAAAGAGACTACAAAGAAAGAAAAAAGAAAAGAAAAACTGGATCTCGCAGCCCCTATGCATTCCTGTCGTAGCGGCCCCTTACGGAACTACACATCACTTGGAATCATATAAATTGCATTCGAACTCAAATTTAAAAGGAGCTTCGGGGACTTTTAGACTTTACTTTCGACTATTATGTGCGGTGGAATAAAATTTTCTTGAAAAATCTTTAAAAGAAATTTTTAATTAATATCAAAATTACATTCGTCAACGAAACGCTCGGCTTGGAACTACGGTAAAACGAAATGAACGAAGTTATATTAGCTTTCATTGAGGTTCAATGTGAACTGAAAAATATTGAATGAAATAACCACCGCCCCTCCTGCCCTCTTCACCACCCCGAAAAAAAACATTGATCTAGTTAGCCAAGGACACCCGTTATTAATATCGTAAGAGAGAAGGCACGTTACGTCTTACTGTTCTTCGTTAAGTGAATTAAGAGATTTCGTAGAACCTCGCGATATTTATTTCCTCTAATTCAGCGTCTAACGAGGTTGAATCAAACGCTATGGAATCAGAGAATAGGAGATTGAATAAAAAACAGAAAAGTATGAGAGACAGAGAGAGACAGAGAGAGAGAGAGAGAGGAGAAATGAAGAAATTGAAGGAGAGTAAAAACGGAGAAACAAAGAGGAAAAGTTTTCCTCGAAGGTACGAGAGAAGAAAAGAGACAGATACTGAAGATATATATAATTTTGTCAATGCCAATTCGGAAATCTCAATGAAAATATCAATTAATTAGATATCGTAAATTGAAAGAATTCCTGTGAATTTTTAACGTAGGTAGTTAAGTATGAAGGCTGGATTGATTTCCGCAAAGAAAAAAGGAATATTCATTTCCTTATTCGATGTACTTATTGAAATAATAATCGAGCGTTAACGATATAATAAATTCTGTAAACTAATAATTTTGTAATTTCAATATATACGAGTAAACGTGTGTACCTAGATTGATAGATAAAAAAAAAAGATGCCGCGTCGTGCGTACGGAAATAAAAAAAGAAAGAGCGTCCGACAACGACGAACGATCGAGCAAAGTGAATTTTAGTGTAAAAAATCGTTTAGGTCGACTTTGAGTTTTGTCAGTCAAAAATAAAGAGAGAAAAGTATATTTCAGTGACACCTGTAAGAGTAGACAGAATATCGTATTTCTCGCCAAATAGATAAATAATTTCGCTCCAACCCCTAAAAGTGGGGTGACAGAATCGGCCCCAATGGAAAAAACATTATGTGGCAAACTGTTCGTCCCATAGAAGTATGAAAGGAAAGAATAAGGAAAAAAAATGAGAGGGGAACGAAGTATACAGTCTTTTCTTTGATTTGATATATAAATATATACATACATACACACAAAACCCGTGTTCAAGCAGGTTGTGGCCTGCAAACAGCAGAAAATAAATTCGTGTGCAAAAGTTGTGCGTCTTTATTTATGCCGAATCGAACGTTCGAAGTAGAAACCTTGTTTGAACCGTTGATCAGAATGCACAAAAGGATATTTGAATTCTGGGCAAGAATCGGCGATACCATTCATGACAAAAACACAAACATGCAAAGAGGTCGCGAGCGATACTGCGAAACACAGCAAAAATGTTTATTACCAGTATTAGATACGTATCAGAAATTGTACCTGGCTATAGAAATTTCATATCGAAGACGCCTCTGTTAGATCGAAACACGAAATTTCTTTTAAGTTTCAGAAACAAAAACATTGTTTTAAAATCCAAAAATTTAAGACATTTAAGGACGTTAAAACTGCAGCTACGTACAGCGAAGGGGTAATAATGAAACATCTCGGTAATTCAGTCACGAACAAAGTCTATCAAAAGTTTTCGTAGTCAAATATAATCACATATAAAGTATTAAAACAAATGTTTATATAAGTATAAAACACTTACGACAAACTGATGGAAACCTGTCGCATTCGGCTCGTCCTCTCGCTCCTTGATTTTTTTCGACGGAATTCCCGTCAGTAATTTCCTCACCCTTTTCCAAAGGACAGCAATTTTTTAACAACCGTCAAGCCGACGATCATCCTACTGCTCGTTCAAAAACGGCAGGTCACACACGGGACACGAGCACCGACCTCCGCGACCCTCGTAATCGTTTTTGATTAATTATTGTGAATTTATTTAACTTCCTCTCTTCTTTTATCGTCTTGTAATTTCAACTTCTACTCTTAAAGCCAGTCTCTTCGAACCGTAGGGATTAACGTGAAATCGGCACGTTCCGTTCCGTTCCGCGGAACGATCTTTTGCATCCGAACGCTGCCAGCAGCGAGGGAGACTGAACGCTGTCGAAACGCGGCGGAAAAACGTAGCCGGCTCGGTGTGACGAAGGGCGGGCGCTTCTGTCACGCTGCGAAAACGAAAATTTCACTCGCCATAACTGGCGCCTCCTTGCGGAAGCGGGAAGATTCTTGCGCCGGTCGTGTAATGTTATTATTATTATACCGTAGCTATTATTATTATTATGAGGGTGACAGGACTTGCTTTCCCATGTACATACGTATGTACCACCACTACTACTGTCTCTTTCTCTTTCTCTAGATACCGGCAAACCCGTTCTTTGTCTCGTATTTGGCTGCTCCAGGGGAAGCTACTGCGATGTGAGAGGGTAGGTGGCAGTGCCGTATTTAGAGGGTGCTACGACTCCCACGGTTCTTCGAAGAGTACTGGTTCGTGTTAATTAGGAGTTCATTATGAATATACTAGTCACTCATTAGAGTGGATTAGAGCCTTGTCTTATGGAGAGGTTTGTTTTTATTTGTTCAAGCAGAAATTTTGTGGAAGTTGTATGATTGATTCTTGGTTACGTATTTATTGGGAGGAGTGGGAACAAATTTGGACCCCTGATGGGAAGGCTATATTTTACGTAGCTTTATGAAAAGTGGGACTGGTATCAGGAATAGCAGGTACTTCAGGTAGTCGATGCGACTACCCGTGTTTTCTGAGTTGTCGACCATTGTTAGGGTGTCAGTAGATTTTTCTTGCACGGGTTCTTTGTCGTTGAGAACTTTTGTGTCGTTTTCGAATGTCTCATTACGCTCCTGTCTATGGGCATCTTCGTACATCTGTGCCAGACGGTCAATTGATACCATTTTCAGTGTCTTTAGTTGACCTGTTATATGGGATTGATATTATTAAAATTTTTTAAATTATGTCACCAAGTACAAACCTCCTTATCTTGAAACACGGTTAGAAAAATTACGTATGAGAATCTTTTGATTCATTGGATAAGTATAACTGGTGAATAATACTAAAGAAATTTTGCTAAAAATAAGAAGCTTTAATATACTCTTAGAGTCATTAGCAATTTTTTTACAATTTTGAATTCTGAATGTAACCCCTCTCCAATATATGCGATGAATTTTAACCTATACTTCTATGAAAACTAAAGAAATGGTATTGGGTGAAAACAGAAGAGTGGAGAGCGTGAATATGTGTGAATACTTTCACAGGACTTTTAATATTTTATCTACACGTAAAATTATGATCGTAGTTGTTCGTATTCCGTTTAAATACTACAGATGGATTATGAAGTTTTTTTTAAGGTCATTCTAGCCATTGATAACTGCTTCTTTACACTCTCTTCGTTAACATTTATTCTAGAGGCTGTACAACTGTTGTCATAACGAAGATACAGTGCTGTCGTATCTCGGACCGATTCAGAACGATCAAGGTGCGAATCGCGGAAACGAATTTAGCTATTGGAGTTTCGTAATAAATACCGGACACTTCCTTCATCAGTGTAAATCCGCGCTTCGTCCTGATGAAAGAAGCGGTCCGAAGTAGACGATATATTTTAATCTTCTACGGATTTCGACAGTCAATTGCTGTTTAACCAATGACGACGACATTATCCACAAATTCGTAGTTTGGTACTTCCAGGTTTAAGGGTGCTGGTCCTCTCCTAATTCTACCACTGGCATCGTAGTGAGAACCATGGCATGGACAATAGTAACCACCATAATCTCCAGCATTGGCGATTGGTACGCAGCCCAAATGTGTGCATACTCCAATGACTATTAACCACTCAGGACGCTGAACTCTTTCAGAATCATGTTGTGCATCGCGAAGGGATGAAACATCTACGTTACGTTCCTTTTCGATTTCACTTGCGGACCTATGGATAAACTTTGAATATTTATTTCCCGTACGCTTGCACTTTGGCATAGAGAAGAAATATTTTTAAATAAATAAATGTATTCTAATCTGCTATGAAATGTCTTACCTATGACGGACGAACAGGGGCTTTCCACGCCATTTAAAAACGGCACTCTTGCCTTCAGGAACAGAATCAAGCTTAACCTCAATTTTAGCCAAAGCTAAAACATCAGCTGAAGCACTGAGACTGGAAACAAGATCGTAAACAATGGTTTTAGCACCATACGCAGTACCAACTCCAGTAACTAAAAGTGTAAAATTTTGTTATACTAATTATATGTTAGATTATATAGATTGTAAATGTTAAGAGACAACTAACCAGCAGCTACAATATACGAAAAAGTTTTCCTATCATCAGCACTGTCACGGTTTCTTGCTGTCGGATCCTTAAGAGAGTCTCTACGATATGCTGAGAAGTCAGGAACTCTAATGTCAGTGTGTGCAAAGCGAACCTTGGAGACCTGTGTAGATGCTGAAAAATGATTATACAAGTCACTTCATGGATGCCTTAAAATAGTACAAAATACATGTAACGCCAAAACTCTGAAGTACCAACATATTGTCCAAGAAAGTACGCCCAGTAAAACCACTGCTGAGAGATAGAAATCCTACGTTCCACATGGATAAAATATGTCCATGCCCAACATTACCTAGTCCCATATTTTACAACACAATTACAAAATTCATCTTAATTAAACAAGATTTATAATACTGAATTCACAAATGTTAAAAGCTCAGTCGATCCAGTAGGTATCTACGAATTGGTCCCCTTGAAGTTCAGATTACATAACTCAAAGACACAGTTTTCCGCAGTTATAGAAAAACTTCCAAATAAACGACTGTCGATATTCGCGAAGCAAGCGCGTTTAACAAACAAACCTGCAGGTCCTGATCTAATGCGAATTGGCCCAGATAGAATTGCCTTGTTAAGACTGTCGTTAAGGATCCGCTGAACGGGTGTTGGATGAGCGATTTTCTTTTTCTGCACCTTACCAGTTGCGGCGACAGGGCGTAATCCGTTCGCAATTGTTGGCACCGACGCCTTCAGATACGGCGCCAGATTCGAGGATTTCGCGATCACGTTCATCTTTACGGAGAGCCTCCTTGGAACGGACACGAAAACACGATCGAGAGGATCTCGTCAAAGATGGCTCTTCCGCTTTACAATCACGAAATAGACGTCACGAAGACAGTACTCGCTCTATGAAACAGAGGGCAGCACAATGGTTATTCGGCGGGTTAATTTAAAATTGTCTAAATCTGAAATTAATACATAATTTTACTTTTAGATCAAAATAATATTATAATTGAAAATAGTAGGAACAGGACAGACATCGGATGATACGAATTGTTGAGTATTCGGGGATCAGGCTAATTGATGCCCCACTGATTTTTGCTTGTATTTCTGCAGAGGCGACCTTATACAGTATTTGGAAGGGGAACACGCCGAGTGTTGTACTAGTTACCAACGGAAGGAACGGAAAATTGAAACGAGTAAAAAATATGGCGGCCGCGACAAATTCCTTTGACTCTTGGCTCAGTACGAAATTACAAGCATTAAATACTGACGAAGGAGTTTTTGGATCGTATATTAAAGGAATTTTGGAAGGAGATGAAACTGAGGACGAAAAGACGGAAGCCCTTGAAGGAATTCTAGCCGGCATAACGGTGAGGAGCCTTCGATTTGTAAGGTTAGAATGTACTTGGTGATCGTCGAATGGAATTCGAGTTGTGACCGAAAATAGCGGTAGAAAAATAATATGCACATTGCCCTTGTAATAGGGTTTCTAAATTTTTGACAATTTGGTTGTTAATGACTCGTGGTTTTAAATTGAAGAAATATTCCTTAAATTTTTTATTTTATTATTAGCTTCTGCTAAGCAGCAGTTCATAAATTAAACAAAATGTTTATGTCAATGAGTGCATTGTTAATCAGTCTACACGTTTGATTATAAAACGAATATTGCCTTCGCTTTATAAAACATGAATTAAAAATAAGCTGTTACACTTTTTTATTCATACTTTATGAGCTAGATATTGAGAGTTTTGGAGTAAGCTGCACATTTAGTAGAATTTATTTTATGGTACTCTGCGTAAGTAATCGATAGCTGCCTGAAATATAAAATATATGAATCTCAGGATTAATAAACTGATAACGCTGATATATAATTAAAATATGATTAAATTCATTTTAAGGAAAGGTATCAATTTTTATTCTAGGAGGATAATATTAGCAAGCATGTGACTGAAATCTTAGCAGCATGGACAAAGTGGTTGCCAATAGAAGATGCAGGTGTAGCAAGTGGTTCAACAGAGGACGTGGATGTTCGATTAGCTCGGATGTTAGAGTCGCAGAGTCTTCCTACAACTACGCAAAGGAGCTATACGGAGGAGGAACGAAAAATAAGGGAAGCCATTTTAGCTCAGTACAGTCAAATGTCAGATGGAGAAGAGAGCGAAGGTGAAGGTGAAGAGGATGGTGCAGCTGGTGGTGATTGCAAGATTGAGAAAAATACAAATGCAGTTGCAATAGCACAACAGGAAAGAGAGAGACGAGAAAAATCTAAACTTGAAAGCCAAAAGAAAAAGGAAAAAGATAAGGAGGACCGGTTAGTAATAATTCATAAATAAATACAGAAATCAGATTTATACTAAAATATCTGATGTTACAATTAAACTAAATTCTTCGTAGGGAGAAGCAGAAACAGCTGAAAGAAGAGAAAAAGGAAAAACGAAAGACACAAAAAGGCGAGCGTCGGAGGTAGCATCGAAATACGATTTTGAGAATCCGAATCTATAGAGTGTTTATGTGCTCACCTGCGTATATACCTACATACGTGTACGCGTGTATTTATTCTCGTGCATGCAGTAACCTTCGATAGCGATCGATATTATATAAATCGCAACATTTCTCGACAAAAAAAGATGCGTGTATCTCGCGTAGCCCTAGTCACTAACATTGAAAACTAGTAGCATTACAAATTCTCTACTTCTCGCAGAGTAGCTGTTAATATTTTTTGATACCACATGAAATCGTTTTATTTGTTGGTATCGCAAGACACTTTTCCAACATATTAATACTCATTACGAGTATGTTAAATTGTTTTCTAATGTCTGTACCGTATTAACTCTTGTTAAAGAAACTGAACGAATTTTACTTCTAGATACGCTTTGATCATTGTTGATCCTTTACTAAGAAATCATGTATTTAATACCATAGTTCCCTTATTATATAAAACTATGCCATGATAAGATTTTACATATTTCTGTATCACCAAGCTCTTTTATTTAAGTAAACCGCAGAGGTGTAATTAATTGTCAAATAAGAACATTTCAAATGCAGTATCGATCACAACTCTATATTATTTTTAGCATTACAATACTATCCCCGTTCAATGTATGTTTATTCCAAGTCATAAGTGTACCTCGTTGAAATTTATCATCAACTGAAGGTATACATATCAGAGATGAATAGGGAGATGCACAAAACTACGGTTTTAAGCGATTTCAAAATCATGGCGCTGAATTCTAACGGCGAGTCTGGAAGTAGGATTTTGTGATCATCGTCTCCGTCGACAATGCGAATTCCGGCGTAGCCGAGCTAAACGTGAACACGAACGCGTAGCTTGGCGGGCAGAGGTTCTCCGCTATTTCACCGCTGGTTCGCAAAGCAACTCTTACAACGAGACTGGGAACTATAGAACTTCTCAAGAACTAATGAAAAAGCTTATTGTTGAAACATCTTTAAGAAAGTGCAGTGCCAACTTCACACCCGTGTAGCACCTCAATTTTTACTAAATATTATTGGATCTTGATTTACTTTCAAAATTTATTCAAAATATAAAATTCAGGCTAAATCAAAATCTCGCAGAATATACGGAGTAGATAAAAATTGAATTGAAATTGTAGCACATCGAAAAGAAATTACGTTCAAATTGAAATATTAATAAATTAGGTGTTTGGAACATTAAAATAATTAATTCCATCAATAAAGTAAAATATTAATACTTACAGAAATTGGAATTTCTGGCCAAGCATAATTAGAAGTACTGGAAGTTGCCCAAAATTGTGTGCGCGCAGATTCGTCGCGCAGGACTCGGCGAATAGTGGGGGTAGTGCTCGAGGCAATCCCCGGACTCGCAGCGCTCATTCTTCCTCGAGCCGGTGTCCTATACCGGTCTCCTGGAATCACCTCTCTTACCCATTACCTACCTTCTTCTATTTCTATATTTATTTTTTTATCCTTCATTCTTTACATTCTTACTTAGTTCGTTCCTTATTTCTTCTTTACTTTTATAACTCTATTCCTTACTTTTCTTCTGTAATTCTTTATTTCTATCTTCCTTTCTGTCCTTCTCGTTTTACTCTGTTCCCTCTCACTTTCCATTGTGTTTGTTTTACTTTTTCAATTTCCTTGGTCGGGTCGAGCATAGATTCTCTCAGAGATGACGCCACTTACCATGCCCAGGAAGTGCTGTCCCCTTATCGGCGAAAATTCGAACTAATTCGAACTTTTTTAATAAGAATTGACACCTTGAAGTTTCGAAGATGCGAATTTCAAATTGCATCCGGAATCATTTTATTTTCATTTTATTATTCATTTTAGAGGGTAGTATTGATGAAGGAAAGCGAATTCAAGATATGGATAATATGACACAGGTGGAATGGAGATAATCACAGAGAAAACGGAGCATAGCTGAAAAGGGGTGTCAAAGTATATGTGTGAAAGAGGAGGAGAAGGATGCTGTGAGGACGAAGGAGAGTAAGAGACAGACAGAACTCATTCTAAATATGCTTGGCCAGAATATCCGATTTCTAAGTGTTAATATTTAACTTAATGATTTAATTAATTATTCTAATGTTCCAAACACCTAATTTTTATTTTATTTCCGAGGTGCGATAAGCACGAAGAATGATCCGGAGAAAGTCGAAGGTACGAAATAAAGTGCAAAAGGCGATTATCATATTTGTAATATTTATTAGTATATTTACACACAAGATACCGTCAAATCCGAGTCATCTTGGTATTACATTAATAATAAAAGACAAACGCATTAAGATAAAATCAAACGAACAAATGATACAAAAGGTGATGATGCATCAGTATCATATTATTACACTATATAATGTCATTAATCGTAATCGTTTATAATTATCAATTCTTCGCTCGTGTATATTTTTTATATATTTAAGTCAGGCAAAAATTGACGACCTTGCAATTATACAACATCATAACTCCGAAGATAAAACGTTACGTTCACGTTACTTTTAAGAATCACAATGCGCGCATACTTTCTCATTCAAATTTAAAATTCATTCATCCGTTCGTTCTAATATCTCCAATTCTTTTTTAAATTCGCGCTTTCTCTCTCTCCCTCTCTCCTTTTTCTATTCATCCTCTCCTCACTTCCCAATTCTCGTTCATCATTCATGCATCATCGTATTACAAATATCGCGCAATCGTAACACTAGCAGGGCCCTGTCTACGTTTCTAGCATTCGTAACAGTATAATAAGTGCATGCTCTTTTTTTTAAACTCAAAAGTGTATATACAGCCCTGACCAGTGTCGCAGACAATAAACGCATCCCGTTACAAATTCACTCGTTCAAGAAATACGAATATATTGCACCGTAGCGGGTTACAACGATGAGACAGTAAAGAATAAAAATAAGAAAAAATTGAAAATTCGAACAAGCAATCCCATACGATTCTGATCGTCAGATTTTCTTCCCAGTCGGTAAGGAAGAAATCTCGTCTTACCCTTCTTTAACAGCGTTTTCGACTGGACAATATTTTTTAAAATTCGAGGTGCAGGTTATGCGGATGATCTGTAGACTAAAAATCCTGCACCGAGTGCAGACCAAAAATTTAAATTTTATAAAAAAAAACTTCATAGGTGCCTAACGATCCTGCCAATCGAAAACGCTATAAGAAATCGGTTCGAGAATTACAGCGAGGACTCATTGACCCGAAATCTTTCTGTTTCGCAATTTTTCAATTTTTTTTTCCCACCAACTCTTTCTTCTCGTTCAATGCTTTTACGACTACGGGAAATCTATAGGTTAGACCTAACTTAACCTAACCTAACGCTAAAGCGCGTATGATTGTCCTACTAGGCTGTAATCCTACTATGGAGTCTGACATCGTTAAAAAGAAAATGAATTTTGGCAATAAACTTAGATCGCTAGCATTCTTATTATTTTTTTTGTTTTTCATTACAATTATTATCGATTACACGGATAGTGACGATGGGGGGGGGGAGGGTATTTCCTTTAAGGGAAGATTACTAAAAACAGGGGAAAATGGCGAATTTATTGCCGATCATTCGCGAGATTTATTATTTCCCCCCTCTATCACTCTCTCTCATTTTTCACGGAATTACAATTATATCGGCTAATTGATCGATTACTTGCATAATTGATTCGTTACTTCAGCTAAACATCCGCTATTAATTACGCTACTTCCTATACTTTCCACGTTGAGGCCAGGAGCGGTTTATCGATCGACGATCGAATTATTCGATGTAACCCTAAAGAGATAACTCCATTGGTTGACACGGAGTAGAGACGGGAGCGATAATTAAATTTTATTCGATACTTAATCAACGTTCTCATTAAAGAATCGAATAATTCATGGAATCCGATATGAAAATTGTTTCTAATTTAAAGATATATATACATACATATATATATATCTGCATACGTATATCTATAGTATACACGCTCCTGGTTCCTTTCGCTATTACACAGTGTGACGTCACGTTTTTAATTTTTTTTTTAATTAACACACTTTTAATCTCTCGTATCAGTATGCGCAAGTATATCCGTACGCTCTTCATATGTATAGATATACGAACTGTTCTATACACTGTTATTTGTTCCCGCTGTATAATTGAACACAACTTAAAAAAAAAAGAAAATCGTAAAACTGTACAGTCGAATGGAGTGCGACGACGTTCCGCCATGAATTAGCATGACCGAGCGTCGCGACGTCGGCTTACACTTTTAAGTAATAATTCTATATATACGTATATTACTTATGCGTAACTCATATGCGCGTCCTAGAGCGTACATCGTAATTGCGTGATGTCTCCATGTAATTATTTTTTATATTTCTTTAATATATTCTACCTTGCACTCCGTGCTTCGATTTTTGCTCAATCACCCAAATTAGCTTTTCAGCATATCTGATAAATCTCAATCCGTCGGGTCACTAGTAATTACTTTATACAGTTTGATATTATTTTACTTTTTTGCTCTCACGGATTCGCGCGCGTCAGTCGCTATGACGCCTAGAAAAGGTTTCGATTTTCGAACAGTCGAACGGGGGTATTTTGTTCCTAGGTTAGAATAATTTTTACTTTTTTTTCCACTTAATGCTGAATTTTCTTTAGCCACGACACATTGGGCCCCCTTGTTTTTATCTTATCGCGCTAATAGATCGTATTTTAATATTTTCAATATCACGGGATGACTTCTAACGATTGGATGATATAACGTGTGATGATTTATTTAAATAATAAGGGCTTACGGGCTGCTTGACTTGTGGAAAATATTTTTTTTTTATGTATATTACTTGGAATAATTACGTGGGATCGATTCTTTTCTGATCGATCATTAAAAAATACGATCTTTCGAGACGCGGGAAACGGCGCGACTTTTTAAATCCTCCTGCGCGGATTCGTTGAAACGAAAATTCTACGTATCGTTTCTTCAGTCTTGTCGCGCGTCGGTCGTGTACGCGCATACATTTTTATTTTTTTGTTCACTTATGTTTCAACGCGATTTTATAATATATGCCTGCCTGGAATTTTTATATTCGTTACTCCTTTCTATGCTATTTTTATTCTTCAATCGTAATCGCACAATCCCTCGATTCCTCAATTCCTGCTACCAAGAGAGACTCGGTAAAGTCTCGCTCCGAGTATTAGTGTGACAAACATAACAAAAAAAAAAAATATACAATTGGGACCATCAAGCAAAAAAATGATCTAGAGAGCTTCGAATGATAAATGTGTGGTACTGTCAGTTGTTGCAAAATATTGCGAATCAGACAAAAAAGTCCGGTGTGTCGATAAAAAAAGAGCGACAATTATGGTTTACGTAAAGTCGCGTCTTATCGATGGAAACTGGTATTGACGAGAACGACGAGGGACCTAAGGCGCGTAGAAAAAAGATAGTCTGCGCGTATCGACCGGAGTTAAAAAAAATAATAAAGATGCCTTAAAAAAAGAAGAAAACGAATCCGGGACTCGTAAAGGGCAGTGAAGAAGCAGCGATATTCGCAATAGGTATTACTAATAACGTTAGTGATAATATAGCAATAAGGCAACGATAGTTAGTATTACAATGTATAATATAATAATAAAAGTGACGATAACGGTGATACCGATTAATGCACTTAAAAAGCATAAAGATAAGAGCCAAACGAAAATTCCTGGACTCGGCGCCGCTAGTTACGACTTGATGCGCGTTGACCGCGACGAAGATGACGATTATAATAATAATATAGCGCAGCGTAGCACGTAATACAATTAAATCGTAGGAATAAAAATAATAATTAACAATAATGAAATACACGATTAGTCGTTACTCTTCAGTATTGGAGATCTAAGTAAGACAGTGGTAGTGTAATATCACAATAAGGACTACTCAGGCCACACGAAACTAGGGATAAAGGGAGGAGGATAGAGCATACCTCCTCCTCCTCGATTCGAACATTCGCCTCGGACGTTATTATAGTGGCCATTTATAAATTTTGTTTGTCTGCTTGTATACTTCAAAATTCATTTATATCATTATATTTAGAATCATGCATTACGGCCTTTCTGTATAAACTAACCAAACATCCTCGGCGAAGCTTTGTCTCGTGCCGTATATTTTTTTTACTCGGGGCCATTTTTAGCTCGACGGTACCCAAACCTCCTAAGGTACAAGCCGGATATTTCGCAGTCCATAAATAAATCGTCGACGAGACTCGTTCTGCGCCCTAAGGTATCAACCCTTGGAACTACTATGAATTACAATGACACTGAATCACCATGACGACAGGGGATGATCTTTTCTAACCACAGTAGTATTCAAGGTGTACTTGTCCGGCAGTCGACCTGCCATCGAACATATTCCAGGTTTAAAATAAAAAAAAATCCGAGTTTTCAAGCAACGGAGCTCTGAAGGATTATTTGATGATGACCGAGATGGAATACCCTGCTCAGGGTATTACCTTTTGGGTGGTCACGAGTCTCGTAGAGATAGACTGTCTCCAGCTTCTCAGCAATTGTTAAGATTCCTGCCGATCCAGCCACTTCCGTCACGCATCTCAATAGTAACGGTGACTGAGAATCTCATCCCCAGATAAACAGTGCTTCTCGGGGATGCTCTTGCTGCTTGCACCAATACTTAATACTCTGTTAGACGACACAGACTCGCGAGTGCGTTTAAAAGTGACTGGCGCAGACCCGGCTTCACAATATCGGAGGTAGAAACGTGCCGGAGTCGTCGAGATTAGGATCCAGACTGGCGACGATGTCCCCGGTGGAGGCGTGACGTGGTTGAGATGGTTGGGCGCCGCTGCCAGCTAGTGCATGGCTACTGGCGCTGCCATTGAGCTTACTCTTGACTACCAGAGCACCGTTGTCGGCATTATCTATAGCTGTGATCTTTGAGACGCATTTCCGGCCACGGTACAGTCTGTAGAGGCTGTACTGCTGCTGAGGATCCTCCATCGTCGTGGCCCTCTGACGTGCGGCGCTGACATTAACGGTTTTCGCGTGGGCCGGTTGAGGTGGCTCCACCACTGTGCTTACTACTGAACTAACAACCGACGACGTCATCGCGGAGGATGAACTTATATGCGATGATGAAGAGTTCAGCCACTCGTGACGCATCGCTTCGTCGGGTGTCATGCGCTTCTTCGCGTCCCACCTAATTGCACAATTATTTCAATTAAAAATACGCCTGGATCGATCAATCGATGTCATTCGACTTCGTCTGACTACTCACTCGAGACATCTGCTGACGAAGTCTACGAAGAGCGTGTCATTACACCGAAGAGCAATAGCCAAACTTCTGCTACCAGGTCGTCTCTTTCTACCCTTGCTGTTTGTCACGCAACGGGGGTTTCCTTTGGAATCTAGAAAGATCAAGGCTGGTTTATAACAGATGTTCAAGGTGAAAGGGTAACTAGGTGTCTTAGGTCTTTGATTATCCTTACCAAAGAAGAGCCTGCGACGGGATGCATGACTGATGAGTTGCTCTGGTGGCAATCCCAGGACTTCCATAACGCACGCGAGTTGCTCCACCTCGTTCTCACCCGGAAAGAGAGGATATCCGGTGTAAAGTTCAGCTAGAATACAGCCCAGGCTCCACATGTCTATAGGAGTGCCATAGGGCAGTCCTAAGATGACTTCGGGACTTCTGTAAAACCTGGACTGTATATATGTGTAAACTCGTTGATGACTATAGCAGGAAGAGCCAAAGTCGATGACTTTGATCGAGCTGCTACCACGCTGCTTAAGAAGGACATTTTCCTGGAAAAAAAAATATAAAAGAACGATGAAATTAATCCATTCCTCTGACGCTTGTTCGTTCGAACAATCAAATTTGAAAATAATTACCGGCTTTAAATCGCAATGAATAATATTCTCCCTGTGTAGCAGTCTTAAACAATTGATCAGCGAATTGGCAAATCGTCGAATCAAGCTCAAGCTGAACCCTTGGTAGTTGTTTTTCTTTATCAGTTCGTAGAGATTCAAGCTGCAATAAGTAAAACAAAAATTCTATTCATCCCCTTAAACTTTACCCATTCTTGTCTATATCGAAAGGACCATGTATTGCCATTGTTAAACGAAAATTTACGTCTTCAACAAGTTTTCTCATTTTCAACTTCTCAGGCGAAACAAAGTATACCCCAGTTCACTTTGAAAAGTGCATTTTATTTCCATTCACTGAGCTTTCACAGCCGTGATTGGTGGTACCAAGAGCAAGTTCAGCCAACTGGGGGGGTGGTAAATCTTTCCCAGAACGTTCACGGTTACCTCATGAGTTCAAAGCTGATGCACAAGTGATTCCTGAAGTAGAAATACTCTAGCATGTGTATGACATTGTGGGATGCATTAGCCTCCAGATCTTTCTTTCTCAGATGATCTAGAATCCGTACTTCGATGAGTGCTTGATGATGGAACCTCTTCTTGTTCCTGCAATTTCAATCTACCATAACTCAAGCTCAATATGAATTAAAAGAATCGAATGGAGTGTTACAAGGACGTAAAGTTATGTACATATTAATTTTATTAATTAACATGGAGACCTAATCTCCTTTCCGTACCTGATAATCTTAATGGCGATATGCTGTCCTGTCTTGTGGTCCAGTGCCCTGATAACTTGACCAAAACTCCCCTTACCGATCACCTCCAGTATCTCGTACCTTTTCAGACAAATATAAAAACATTAATTAAAAAATCCTCTTTTGTCATAATACGTATAAAACAAGTATAACTCTTTTTCACTGAATAATCAAACTCTACCTGTACGAAATGTGGTCGTGAAGTACTTTGTTGTAACTGCCATTGTCATCGTCATATCCACCATTTTGCGAAGCACCCTCTTCACCGTGAATCTTACAAGCAGCCAATCCCAAGTACCAAATTTCAGAGTACTTTTCAATTTCAGCACGTTCAAATTCCGTGAGTCGTGATCCATAATACTTGGTAGCTTCCTGAGGTGTCATAGGCACTGTACTACCTGTAAAATAAAAATCCAAAAATAAAAAACAAGTCTAGCGTTCAATAAGGACGTAAAGAGAAGGCCATGTGTGCATAAAGATCAAAGAGTTGCTTGATATTTTGAAAACGTTTGAAAAAAAAATTCTACAAAATTTCATATACAAATTTGAATACAAAGTCAACAGTGTTATTTCAAAGTACACAAGGGTACCAAGAGTATTACATATTGAAATCCTCAGAGGAATATTCATGAGACCCAAGGAATATAACCAAAGCGATACCCAAACAAAAATACTTTTGATCTTGCCTTGTGAAATTGATTAAAGTAAATCTGAAACAAACATTTTTTTACGCCTTCAGCTAAAATTCTAAAATATTCAAGCGGAAGCCTAAAAGCGGATTGAATTTCGGTATCAACATCCCCTGGACCATAAGTGATCATGTTATAATAATTATATGAACACGGTACCCCCTCCTCCTCCTCCTCTACTACTATATTACAGCTCGTGTTGCTTCGTTAATTCACTGCAGGATGAATGACCGTATCAGACTGTAAGTGAACTAATCGTTCTCTATTAATGAGCTGCCGTATATATTAACTGTTAAATATATCGTAATTACCATATCCCTCCACGTGAGCGCTGCTGTTGAGAGAATCTTGTAACGGCACATTGTGGATATTGTTGATGGTGGAATTATTTGCATTGTTGTCGTGTCTGTCGACTCGAGTAGGTTTGGCACCACCGAGTGATGGTAATTTCTGAAAAACCAAAAAAGAAAAGATTTTTTTTATTCACGTCATTTGCATTATCCCATATATATTATAGCTCACGATGAGCGAACAAGTATTGTCGTAGGGGGTGAGATGTAAACGATAAATCATATTTTTTTTTAATGTAGACATTAATCATGATAAATGTCTCGGGATAATATTTATATGCGTGAAAAATAATCTCTATATATATATACATTTTTTTAGGTTGGCGCTACAGCTATAATTTTTTTTCTTCTATTTCTGGCGTCTACGGCCAAAGTCTCAAAGTCACGGAGGAGTCAAATGATGGTAGAAAAGACTTTAGACGTGGGAAAGCATCGAGTGACAGGATAGAGAGAGGGAAGTACAAGGGGAAGGACGGATTGCTGGATGGGAGGAAATTAGTTTACCGACCTTTCCTACGTTAAGCTCAGACAACAACCCCTGGGGATTTTTCGAACTTTGAAGATTTATTTGTACGAATAATGGAACGGGCATTGGGATCTTAAAGACGGTATTTTACAATTTAAGGGCTTTACAGGAACATCGTCGAGACGCCGGTTTACGTGTCCGAGGAGTTGATAAGCTGCAATCAGTAAATTTTGCACCGATGACGTCATTTCACGTGAAATTTATTCGCGAAAAAAAAGCGACACGGAACAAGGAACACGAAGGCCGTGATTAAGGATTATAGTAATAAAAATTTTAAAAAATCCGTGGATCAATTCTCGATATATTTTTTTCATCTATGAATAATAATAATAAATAAATTTTAATCGACTATATATAAGTACAGTCATTAATTTACCAGTGAATTTAATCAGAACCACCGCCAAGCGTCATTTTAATTCCGAATCCTGTGAGCAGATTTTATCAATGAAAAATAATGGGTTTGCACTTCCCAAGGAAAATTCACACTCGTTTAATAAAGCAAGTCGAATTAGTCCATCATTATTTTTCTATACCCAGCGTTCCCATATAAACGTACGTAAAAAAAAAGCACAATACATAGACGCACATTTACTCCTATTGATTAATTAACATTTACATCGTTATGAAAAGTTTTTTGCAGCAGATAAAAAAGTTAACGACCCAACATGTTCTTTCCCGCTTTTATCACCGGTCTTAGTAAATTCAAAATTAATATAAAATATTTTTTTCAACGAAAAAATAATATCGTAGACGTACGTATAATGAATCAATTAATAAATTATACACACAATTTAAAAACACGTTATAAAGGAACACCCGGTATACAACCCGAGGACGTTGTATCAAGATTAATAAAAAGAGCCGAGTGGAATAACCGAGCAGCTGAGAGGTCGACACGCAATATAAATTGCAATTGTACTAAGTCAGCTGTGAGAAGAAATCAAGACTGATAACAGAAACACAAATAGCTTATAATGTATGACGTGGTGATTGAAAAATTAAAAAAATGTCTTATCTGTTATTTGGTAAGAGCCATATAATCTTTTTTCTCAAAATATCTATGCATACGTAAAATTGCCGCAAACTAATGATTCTTATCCTCTTTTCGTCCTGACACATGTAACACCAGCTTAAGACACCTACGTGCAAGTAGCATAGTCACTAGGCAAATAACGATTCTTTGCGCAAGTAGTTGATAAAATGATAAAAAAATTTTCAAAAATTTCGTATTTGATATCAGCCGTACAATTTTTTTCCCCCGTTGAATTCTCAATCCTTGTTACAAAATGTCATGATACGTGTAACACTAGCTTAAGGCACCTACGCCTACGTAGGACTGTCAGTAGACAAATTCGTTATCAAAGTAGCTGATAAAAAAATTGCAAAATAAAAAAATTCTTATTCCTCATCTCACAGGATTGGTATAATTTCTCCTTATTAAATCCTCAATCCTTGCTACAAAATGTCATGATACGTGTAACACTAGCTTAAGGTACCTACGCCTACGTAGGACTGTCAGTAGACAAATTCGTTATCAAAGTAGCTGATAAAAAATTGCAAAATAAAAAAATTCTTATCCCTTACCTCACAGGATTGGTATAACTTCTCGCTATTAAATTCTCGATCCTTGCTACAAAATATACTTGACACGTGTAACGCCAGCTTAAAACACCTACGCGTACGTAGAGCTGTCAGTAGGCAAATAATGATTCTTAGTGCAACTATGCAACTATGCAGTTTGCCTTGTGACATCTTGCCGTACCTACCTTTCTAATCTCCCAGCTTAACCCGTAAGCACTGACGCGCGTTACCTCAACGCATACGTTATCTCGGCGCGAAGCACGTGGGTGCCATTGCTCGCGTGCGGAATTACGCAAGGAGACCATACAGGCACTTTCTCGTATAATTAATGGCAGCTATGTGGATCAATTAGAAATTTTGTTCAACGATTTATACACAACGGGTGTACAATAATTAGCAATATATAGCCACTCCGAAGCTAATTGCGATATTCAGTTACAATGCTTGGAATTTACCTTGCGTGCTGCGTCACCGCATGGTACGTTATTACATACGTATGCGCATATGATATATAATACGTATGTGGACATAATACGCAATCAACTATTGTCAGCGACTGCGACAAATTCTCTTCGACTGTTTAAATCGTCGACTTGAGAACACAGAGTAAAGTTATATGGCAGTTGTTTAAACGTAACACGAGGCGCCCCTAGGTACATACATGCAGTGTACACGTATGACGTAGAGACAGGAAACTCGAGCTTATTGACTTTCCTATCTGTCGTATACGTGGGCTCTAGATTTAATTTGTACAGAATGTTGGCACGCCTGGGATTTATTTAACATGCGTGTACATGAGTTATGCCTTTTTTGCACTGACAATTTTAATATACATTACACATATGTAAACAGAAAATATATTTATAGATTGGAAATGGATACAGCATACGTGTCATATGTGATTAAAATGTAATTGTATAAATATGTAATAAAAAATTTGGAAAAAAATAAACAGCTACCACGAGCTTTATGCGCGAAGCATTGTGGAGGTTTATCATTGATTTCTAAGTTGGCGACAGCAAACAGGGCAGCAGCCAATCGGCTTGAAGTATGCTGACGAAAGTTTGAAACTGAAAAGTTTGATTCATTTTGAGACTGTACAGGGGAAATCTTGATTTTACGAAAATTTCGACCGTGTATCGAGTTTTCGAGAAGCGTCGCGACGTGGAAACCCACCTTTGCGAAGAAACAAGCGGTTCCTTTAATTTTAATTAATTTTCTCGTCAAGAACAAAATGACGTCACGAAGGCTCGATCGACGTATTTATACAAGGACCCATCTCAGTTTTCAACGTAACGACGACGAGCGTTAATTAATCTTTGATAATTACGAGGAAATGCAATCTTTTATTGTAAAATAAAATCGAAACTCGCCTTAAGGTGTATATAGGTATACATCGCAATTTTAATTGCTTTTTTTTTGTTTCTAGCCACGAATTAACTCGCCACAGAGAATGTATGCTCGAGTTAAAATGAATTTTGGTAATCTGATTATCTCGGGCAATGAAGATCCGCCTTGTTATTTTTAACGTCGCAAAGAAAAACGAGCGAACACGAAAAATCGTCAAATTAAAATTAACATTAAGCTTGAACGGACGCTAAAGCCAAATGGCCAGGGATATAACCTAGCGCTATATATATATATATATATATACACACAACACAACACGTAAAAATGTTAAACCTCATAAGGAAGAAATCTCAATGACTTTTATTTTGTACCTAACAACGTGAAAAATTAACGCGTCGACACTAATGACTTTTTACCGTTCGTCCATTACTCTGCAAATAGAAACGTTAAGGCTATTTTCAACGTGACGAATTTGCCCATCCAAACTGAGAAAGAAAAAGTTCAAATTTCGCTGGCTTGTTCTTGCTACGTAGCAATACAGATTGATTACATACAAACTGATCGATCGATCGATACGTCCGATCGATTGATTTTGTATAATTAATCGGCTGTAAATTGTCCCTGACCTGCCTGTTCTCTATTAGAAACACGAATCATCACCGAATGACTGGAGCGCGCGTTAATAAATGGCAATTGAACACGAGCGCAAACACATCAACTGGAATCTCGACGTCATGGCGTCGCGACGCACGTGACGCCCCTCTTTAATTGATGGAATTTTTATTTGAAATATCTTTCGATTCCATGCTCACCCCACTTCCTTGTAATTTTTTATATTAATCAGGGGGTCGTAATCTTATTTTTAATTATCAAGTAAATCGACCTAGCGTCTTGCTGATAGGAATAACATTATGAGAAACTTAGCAATTTGAAGCATCCTGCATTAAGGATTTAATACCGATCCAATTAAATTTCCCACTGATTGACTGCACCTGCAACGAAACCAAGACTCGACCTACATGTTATCAATATGCGATTATTCGCGAACAAATAGAAAATAAAATGATACGGATAATAATCGTGTAAAAGTTTAATGAAAATTTTATCCTGGATTTATAATACAAATAAATTTTGATTATTAAATCATGTATCTATTTATATGCTACTTGTATTTGCATATATACATATGTGTATATATATATATATACACCTTTGTTTGACATCAAACCGAATTATCACTGTTTCTAAGCTTAGCGACAAAACTAATCCCAAATCGCTATCTTGCTGACTCGCATGAAAGCGTGTCGCTTAATCGCGATGCGATATACTGAGAATCGAAAAAGGCTGGTTTCCATGCCGATCTATATATATATATATATTGCGATGTAAATATTTTTAATCAGAAACTGATTAGCGAAATCTGATGTCGATTTTTTATCTCAGCCATAGATCATTTTGCTTTTGAGAATGCGTCACATATAGATCGGCGCGCTGTTTTGCGTAAAAAAAAATTTCGAATAAATGTATTGAGTGGGAGTATCGATCTTTGGCAAATTTTTCATTTTTATTTCAATAATCTTTTTTTAATCGAATACCCGAAAGACACAAGCGAACTAAACTTGGTCGGAGTAAAAATAGCTTGTGGACAAATTTCATGAATGGGCGCCTAACTGTCAATCTGCACGTGGGCGACGGGTATTAAATATTAAGCAGCTCGCATTCCAAGATTACGTCAAGAGACAGACTCAATGTTTCGACTAAGGACTACATGAGTTTTACGCAAGAGAGAAGCAGGAAAACGATTCTTCCGTGCGTAAACATGCGTCGGTAACGTAGAGCACGTTCGTTACCGACCGAGCAGTCAATAAACAATTACACGTAAAATAAAATACACATAATAACGAATTACAAGGCCTATGATGACCTTAAGTCACAAAGTGTAATATGCAAGTAACGACGCGATAGAATTATAAAAAAGATATATATATAGACTATGTACAAACATACATACATGAAATTATTCTCGCATACCAAATACGAAAACAAAAAAAATTTTATGCAAGATGTAAATCATACATGTAAAATTTATGATAGTGCTATTTTTAATCGAAAGTATTACGCCTGAAAATAGAAAAAAAAAATAATTCGAAATTGTCGAGCGAGACACGTGCTCGTCATGAAAATTTTTTTGGATCGTCATTGATTTGGCTAATTTTGAAAAATGGATGTTAGGTTAGGTCAGTGCAAAAAATATCTTGCGCTCGTCTGTCATTTTGCACGTGCTAAACTAGACCCAATAAATGCCCTGCTGTATTATCAGAACGCGTAAATCTTCGACTCCATGTGTGGAGTCGAAATCGGTCGCCGAGTTCCGGTTTTACGTGTTTCCATGTGTCGTCGACGGTGGCTGCGTCGCTTCTCAATAAGGCAATGAAATCTTAGTTATTCTCAAAAGGCGCGAAGCTGCGACGACGCGAATACAGAATGAAATAAGAATCCTGACCAGATTACATGTCGCTTAAAAAATTACAAGTTAAACACATGCGTACATATACATTTATACATACATAAATAATATAAAAAATCTAAATTGGATAAAAAAAATTTTTCTGGTGTCTCAAAATAATTGCCAAACTTTGAAATAAGAAATATAAAAAAAAAGTCAACTGTTGCTCCTACGGAAAATTCTTATTTCCCAATTACCAGCACATACCAACCTATGGAAATTCAATCCTGTTATCGTCGTCACGCTCTTATCATATCGAATTAATAATAAAAAGCGAAAAACAGTTTTCATTGGTTAGAAAAAATTGAACCGACCATGTCGATGCTTTCCTCAAAACCTGTATAGGGGTCCGTATAGCGAAACGTCATTTTTTCGGTTCGATTAAAATTTCCAAAATCCCGTACGACGACCCAGAAACTGTCTCTCCCATCGCAAAAATAACAATGAATAAACAGAAAGCTTATTAGGCATTTAATTATTTCCAATGCACACTGTTAGAACTGTCAAACGAACTGTCGATGGGGCACGGCTTCTGGGTCACGGTACTGGGACTTATGGTGGGGACTCATGGGAACCGGATACCAGGGAGGTTCTTGACGAGCAGGCCCCGCGGCCTTGTTGCACGTGAGTACACACGTGTCCTCGAACACGTGTCCAACGAGTACCGGGTACAAGTACTTAGTCCATACGGGTACACTAGGATACTTGTATGCTGCTGTCACTAAGTACTTGTATATAAATACTAATATGTCACGTATGTTTGACATGTGTTTCTCAACATCCAAACGTACATAAAGACTCTGCACGAAGAATAAAAGGTCTGAACATTCGGTCGAGATCGTCGACCGCACTTCATCTCCATTTTATATCAGAGAACAAAGGATCCGAGCAGACGGCATTCACATGTAGCGACAGCGACGCCCGCCTTAAGTTGCGAATGAAATATTAATCATCCCATAACGAATCATATATACAGATATAGTCTCGATCATGGGACATAATAATCCGCAGTCCCGTGCGTAACTAAGTTGTCCTTCGGTCGATATCGCATGTAGCGACACGCGATCTTCGATATTCCATATTCCTTATCCCTGAACGTGCATTCAATTTTTCATGGTAAAAGAAAAAAACGTGGGAAACGACAAAGCGCTATCTTGAGTATTCGCATTTTATGTGTCATTTTTATATTTTTTTTTCATTTCCATGCGTTAACCCTTTGAGACATAAATTTTTCTTTATACAAAATTCCATTAAATTTGGTACTTTGATATTTTTGAGGTCAATCTGACCTCATTCATGTAGGTTTACATATTGCATCCGTCATAGTAGATCAGCCGTTTTGAATTTCATGATTTTTACTTAAAATTTGAATTTAGCCAAACTTCAAATCCCGGGTTACAATTTTCTCTGGAATCGGATCTAAATTACTGTATTTTTTTTCACAATTGCCAGATAGTATTCCTGAGCCCAGCCATAGTTCAAAAGGGTTAACGGATACAATTGTATAATTGACATGACGAACGCACACGAATCTTCCTGCGTGTCCGTGAAATTTTACAAAGAATTTTTTATCGTGTTGTCGAGATACGAGAAATTTCTAATGAATGACATTATCGCTGGTATGAGTGCACGGGGTTATTATGACGCGTTCTCAAAGTGCGACAGGATAATACCATACCGTGCGTTATACGGGATGTAAGAGTTAAATTGGTTATAAATTGACCAGAGGTTTAATAATTATTTTTGCAAAAAAAAAATTCGCAATATTAAACGGCGTTCTTGAAAATGTCATCTCTGCCGTCCTTGTGACTCCGTGGGAGCTATCGCCGATAATTATCGTCACGCTATCGCGACTGTGGATGAGCCTTAAGATGACGATATCGACTACCGAGTAGAATGACGACGAGGATTCGTAATCGTTTTTTTTTCCAATACGGTTAAATTTCTTGGAATCGAAGTATGACGTATCTTCACTTTCTATTTCCTCCCATTCGATTCCGTGATAAGGAAATTCCTTAAAGTAGATAATATTCAAGTTAGTCGGTGGGTCAAGTGATTTTTGACGATTGCAATTAAATTGCAACTTAATCGATCATTTATAAAGCTTCGTTCACACGGGAACTATACGCATACGATAAAATGGTAATCGGATCTCGTTTGACGTTTGTTTACTTTTTTGACGTTTCGCTGACGCACGTGCTTATCTCTGTAATATTTATATGTAAAAGGTAATCTCCAAGCGAAAGACGGTGCGTATAAACGACACGCGCACCGTTCTACGCATGTCCAATGATACGTGAGTGTCCATATACGTTGGCGGAATAAAGAAATGCATTGTTTGGTATACATATGCATATGCTGACGGAAGTCACGTGGAGTGGTCGCACGGCGAGCAGGAAGCGATGTCAATACAAAACAGACATCAAAGTGTCATTATGCAAAGGAAGAAAGGAGCGTGTACCGGCAACGACGGTTTAAGGAAGAAAAATTTCTTTTTTTCAAAATTCAAGAAAAACGGAATAAATAATTTAAAATAAAAATGTGTTAGGTAGAAACAAAATTTTAAATATTTCATCAAGATGTCATATTAAAATATTCGTTTCTGAACAGTGATTTTACACGTAACAGTCGCTTCCTGGGACAGACATTGCACCTAGTGAATGAATCCTGGAAAAATTATCCATTGTCGTAGCGAGAAACTGGGATGAAAAAAAAATACGTGTCCTGCCTAACATTCGAGTTAACCAAATCGAATTGAATTGAAACGAGTTGGCACAGTAGAATAGTCCGTAACTGATCAGACCAGTGGAGCACAGTGAAGACAAATTTTTTAATAGTCCGTCATTTGTCATTCCTTTGTCTGCAGAAGCGACCGTTAGCGACAAGACGCGTAAGCAACGTGCAGCCACGAGGGCGTGAGAACAAAAAATAGGGCGTCGCGACGCCGGGCGTTTATACTGGAAGCGTAAAGTAGGTTGGACAAAAAAAATGCTATTTTTGCAGCGTTTGTGAAAATATCAAAATTTTTATAAAATCATTCTTTTAATCTCCCATTTTTTAATTTTGAAAAAAAATACTTCTTATGAAATATTTTGAAACCTTATCGGTTCATCGTTCTTGTACGAAGCTGCCTAAGTGTCGCTGGTATGTGGACATGTATTAACCTACTGGCGACTTGATGGTCCAGAATATTATTTATTTCAAGAGCAATCGTCAGGACCCTCTCTAACAGACTGACAGACGGTCACGTCCATTAGCATAGGTGGAAGTATTTATATGACCATCCCAATGGCCGACATATGTGCACGGAGGCGGATAAAGTCAAAGTGCCTAAAGACTGAAGTATAATAGTAGATAACAGTAAATAACCAGAGGCGGACTATTTCGAAATTTCTACATGCTTTCCTTCCGAAATTTTCATGACAATGTTAATGACGTATGACACTTTGTCTCGTAGCGCCGCACGAGATGTATATACTGGGTGTCGTGAAAATAAAACTGAAAATATTCATAAGACAGCACCGCGTATGTATACGATAGAAAAATGAAAAGCATTAATAAACGTACATATTCGAATAGAAGAAGTAATATAATTTTGTAAAAATTAACTAAAAATATTTCGACCTTTTGAATTTTTTTCAAAATATTCACACTCCATCAAAGTTAAATAGTGGTGAGAAGGCGGCGTGTGAATACGATATGGGGATCCGTGAAAACAATTTTACGAAAAGCGTCCCAAATTTAATTTACTACTAGACGCTGAGTTTACCAAGCAGGGTACGTCCTTAGAAATTTACATGAGCGTCGCCGTCGATTTCTAACAAGACCGATTACGCCGCATTTGCAATGCACGTCAGTCCTACTTGACCTAGTGGAAATATTCTGTGGATGATTCTGAATATTCAAAAAAGAGCTTGTCAATAAATTCAAGCGTTATCCATACCGATGCATGAAAGATGAACGATTTCAAAGTTGCAAAAATTTTCAAAAAAAAGTTTTTAAATACATTAATAAAAAACCAAAGTTATTTTATACATAAAAAAAATGTCAGAGCTCAACGATCTTGTTCGAGAAAAAAAAATCCGATTCAAAAGTTCCCGCCGCCTCTAAGGCCCCCGTACACTTCCGGCGTAGCAATGAGCGTAAAAATCAAGCAGGAAACGGAGATTTACGTGCCGTTAGAAATCCTCGAACAGTCGGGTTCAGGGGCGGTCAAAAATATGCGACCGGAGTCGATATATCGTCGCATGAGAATTACACCTAATCGTCGCATGAGAATTACACCTAATCGTCCCATGAAAATTTCACCTAATCGTCCCATGAAAATTTCACCTAATCGCTCCATGAGAATTACACCTAATCCCCTTAACAAGAACTTAGCGCCGGCTTAGTTGAATTTTGATAAAGATTTTATCATGACGATTTCTTACTAACGGTTCCTATCGAAATCTGTTACTTCGTTATAAATCGATATTATCATTATGTCAATTAAACTCTAATCGACCATACCGTTAGACTTTTTTTCCCCAATAGACAATTTTAACGAAACCACCTGCCGTCTTCAACAGCTTATCGAGTATCCAACTATCGAATCGATTTTCACCTCGTTTCACTTACAATTCCAAGAATCAATATCTATCGAACGCGATCGATTCTACCGGCACTGAATTGATATACCCGGGTGCAACGTACGGATAATATATATGAACGACCCGACGACTGTTAAATATTAAAAGCCTTTCGACACTGGAAATAAACGTCGGCAATACTTACGACGGAGTATACGCACATAATTAAACACCCGGTATACGAATGGGCATAGACGAGTAGATAAAAAAATTCCTATATATATGTATAAGTGTGACAGAGCATGCACGGCTGAATTCGAGACTCGTGACATGGCCGGTCAGTGACACCGCACGAGTCAATTTCATTTTTCCGTATATATATATATGCCACGTTAATTATTACTGATAAATATGAAATTTTTATATTTTTTGACAGGTCTAAAAAATTTTCAAAATTGAATTTGAAATTTTTTTTCAATTGAAAATATTGAGATAATATCGTAAGATGTGCCAATATAATCCCGATCGGTATCTTATTATTTTCTTACTATTATTCTCAACGACTTGCATATTTATACTATCGCGAAATTCGAGCCGCAAATATACTGTCGGATCGAATTACGCACGGCGTGTGCGCATGCGCATATTTATAATCCCAATGGGACCCTCCTTAAGGGAGTATGACGTTCGCGAACCTTACAAATGCGAATAGTATATATTAATTCGCAAATTGTTATTGCAAAATCATGCGCAGTCACTCATTGTTTAAAGATGCATATTTTATCCCTTTGATCGTCGTATTGAATTCATCGTAACATTCAAATCCTTAGACAGCCTTGCTGTATCCGCAGTCGTTATTTTCGAACCACCCTATACATACTTTTTCGCCACAATTTCATGCGTATTTGCAATCGCGTAACGAATCACTTTCCGACATTCATTAACGTACCTGGTGATCTTGAAACTTTGCCAATAGCCAATATATTCAAGTATTTCGCAATCGATAAGAAAATAATCATCGAACTGAATAATTTCCAGAAAAAATATTAATTCCTAAAAATGACAATACGTTGTGCAAATTCAATAATTGCAAAAAAATTACAATTTGCAAATATTTTGTTTCTCTCTTTTTCTTACAGCAAATGCAAGTTACGAGTCATCCAATTACCATTGATGATCAAACAATTATTTTTCACGAAATCATGAAAAAAAAAATTAATCAATTGCACGAGCGATCAGCGCAAGCATCAATGACTGTAGCGTAATCTGACTATACGAATGGAGATATTTTTCAAATTTTCCAGTTTCTCTATTGCAGCAGCAAACTAACCATTTACGAATTCGCGCGTAACTGTATCTCAAACGAATAATGGGAGCACGGCATAGGCTTTTTTTCTGATAATTGTTCAACGGGAACAAGGATGTGCCAGGAACAAAAATTTTTGATAACTCAAAGACGCACAATCAACAACCGTAATGACCGTTAGCACTTTGTCCATCGTCTGACCAACACGGTCTGTTACCACTAACTACTTTATTAGTCAGCTGCCTACTAACACGCGATCTATTTACTATAACGTGTATATACATATATTACAATACGACATGCTATAGTCAGTACAATACTATTCGTAAGTCGTTCAAAAAAAAATTACAGCAAAATGAAAAACAAGAACCGTTATATAAGTATAAAAAGAATGGTCTCGTACTATAACGATATAATCATGTTAATTATTAGTGATTTAAATAGTTATTCATTTAGTCGTATCGTAAAACGAGTACTGACATTTAGTAAAAAAAATTTTTTTCAAAATTTTAATTTTTCTTACATTACGTGCAGTTTGTTTAGATCGCGTTACGTAATATTTTAAATATTAAATTTCTACAGTGATAATGACTCGAATGATTTCATGCTTACCGCATGCACTTTGCTTGCACTTTGACAATACGACGTGGATGACTAATTGTTGCAATACGAGCAAAAGACAGTTGGGCAATATTTATAGAGGCGAACGTTGCACAGTTGACAGATATGAAAGTAAGGCGATATCTGTGTAACGCAAACAAAAAACCAACTGGATCGATTATCGATTTTGCAAAACGATGACCGACATTACGAATGATCTTGGATCGTGTAAGCTTGCGTAATTTATGATCATCGATGTTTCGCGCGACTTGCAAATTACGTTAAATATTCAGCATATATTAATTTTAAGTGTCATCGTTACCTGCTGATCATTGCAATTTCCTTGATATTAGCGAATATCGATTTTTAGCCGCTTAAACGTCATTGATCTTAATCGTCGATAGATCGGTTAATAAATTACTGCAAAAATCGAAAATATTCTTTAACGCGTTACTAAAAATTATTTTTAAAAAAATATAAATTATCTTTTTTGATTCGACCATACCCCACGATTAAATTTTGAATATTTTTTCGAAATATTAAATAAATTTATGACTGATAAAAAATTGTTTCTTATCACCCATTAAAATTTTTTTATCGAAACAGCTTCCTTCTTTCCATTCGACGATCCTTTGCTCGAGCAAAGTTATCCCAGCGCCGAATGTAACGAAAGGAAACGGCTGTACCAGGCAAAACATTCGAAAGTAAGGAACGGCAATGAGTGGTCATTAGAGGCATCGCCCGATTGTTAAGCCGGGTTCACAAGTGCACTTGGCACGATTCTCGCAAGGATCGTATAACCGGGTCGCAATTCTCATTGTCAGTCAAGTGCATCGATCTGCGCGAGAGAAACGGCTGCTTTCGAAAAGATCGAGAGAGGTGGTTAAGATCGTAAAGATCTCTTTATCGATATATCGACGAATAAGACAGATCGATCGCGATGATTTATTGCGCAAAAAGAAGTTTCATGGTTGGCTTGATCGAAATAAGCACAATTTGCATGGTAATGCAAACTTTCGATCCGAAAGACAAAACGCGAGATTTCCGAGATGAATATCATGAATTTACAATTAAAAAGGATTTTTCATTAAAAAAATAATAGAAAATTGTGAAAGTTATTCCGAAGCGAGTTTATACTCCAAGTACTTTCGAAGAAATGATCTTCCTAGCTCGAAACTCCAGTACCGCGCATTTGTATAACACAGCAGATAAATTCATTTTGTTCTCTTTGCGAATAAGAAAATCACCAGTGCATACTGTTTCGGTTCATATATTCATATATACTATGCATATATCCATATTCCACAGCAATATAATCTACGCGATACTCGTATACCTATATCTACATATATTAATGCCCAACCGTAAAAAAAAGTACCACTGGCCAATCACAGATGAATAGAAAGTTATATCTGCTAATTCGGCCAACGTGCAAGAGTACAGAAGAGAGAAAAAAACAGCGATAATTAGTAGTGACAAGTACTGGACCAGCTGACAGTACCGTTTTTACTTTGACACATTAAATCCCGACAATAATAATACGAGTTAAAGTGTTACCGAACGTGAGACGCCCTGAAGCGAATTCCATGGTCAACGAATAGGCGAAATTAGATTTACCGTGGCTTATGCGACGTTCGAGTTTAACGGTATCCGAGTAACGTTGCTAAAAATCATTTTTTTCATGAAATTCACACGCGTCAATTACAGACTGACAATAATCATCGATGACAACAAACGGATTGGGATAACGCGTGCAAAATCCACGCCAGCCTTTGTCACTCGCGTAACGCTCGGACACGGGCGTCTAGAGGTTAGGTACGTTGGCGACGCGGCAAACAGTTTCGACTCGTCTTACCTTAGTCCTGCAAGTCCTTGGTCACTGAGACGAGATTAATGGATATGACACGATTAAGTCCTCAGTTCTCTTTGAGTCACTCAGCCACTGTCTGTATCCTTTCACCGATCTCGTAACGCATCACACGATTCTCGCACCTTTACTGCAGCACCGCCGGCCTTCGCGCATGCGCAAGCTTCTATATAACGAGGGCTGCTATTGGCCGAGAAAGAAACATGGCGGCCAAACGTAATACGAACGCAGTACGAATGTACTTCGTGCTAGATCGATGTGACTTGCAGGTATTTTAATGCTTTGACAAATATTTTTTTGGCTAAGATCAGGAATCGAAACGAGGACGTTGTTCGGCGTCGTTCTCATTGTACGTACGTAAGTCCTGTTATACTTCAGTGCTCGGGGTAACAGTGAAATCTGGCATCCGTTAAATTAGGTTGATGCTTCTACTAAACAGCCGCAGGGAAAGATAAGGCATAAGACGTCGGGCGTCGATTGGCACGTGCCGAAGTTTGCTCGGACAGCCTTGGAAGTAATTTAGAAAATCGTAAGAACGATCCACTCGCGCGACGCCCTCGTCGTTGCCTACGGAGTTTAACGACCCGTCCATTAAATAACGCTTTAGCCTAGCTTATCGTTCTCCTTGAGTCTTCTTGGCTTTTTTAAATTGTCTTTTAAGACCTGGCAAATTGGTGACCATGAAAGCTCACGAGAGCTTCGAGCCATTATCTAATGAAAAAAACTATCAGCCGATACTAAAGTATGTATATTTATTCACGCCTTAAAATAATATTCAAAAAATTCAAGGATATTTCCAAAATACCAGTTTCACTGCTCTCGTGTCAATAGAATATACGTTAAGAACGTTAAATTCGAATCTCTCTTGTACCCTGCATTATAACCAACGAGCGTTACACGTAATTGCAAAGTAATAACTAGAAAAGTGAAACGCGAAAGTAAAATCGTGCAAAAATATTATAAAAAAATGGTGTTAACGGCGACGATCAGATTTCGATTTCGAGTTCAGATATCGATTCTATCGTAACGGTTTCCAGACATCGTCTCTGCAATTTCGAATTTTCACTAAATATAACGACCTCGCGCACGTATGGAGGTTAGGTTAAGCGTGTCTGCTTCCCGTAGTAATTATCACGATACAAATATAACTGTAACCCAGCAATCGTGACGGTTTAGAAAGACCGATTAGGTTCAAGGTTAACGAACGACATTGAAAAATAACGAAGGAGCCATCGGATCTGTCATCGCGAGCCTTTAGCGAAGTCTTAAATAATTCCAGACGCCAGTTACGTTACATTAATAACTTTGAGGTTAGGAAGCCTCTCGGCGTTGATTTACGTATTTTCCTAACCGTCATTTTTCTTTCGTAATTTTTTTTAAATGGTTTTCAACTAAGAAAAAACTATTTGGAGGCACTATAATTTTCGAAATTTTTTTTTCAGGGTCCTCGTCAGTGTCATCGCTGTCGTCAGTGTCAGCTTCTTCGGAATTTACGTGACGACGGTCGCGAATTCCGCTACCTCGTTACGTAAGGTTACGCAACGATGCGTTTACGTTAACTTTTTTTTTCTTTTTTATTTTCGCAATGGCCGCCAATAACAATAAATTGTTCTTACCTCGTGGGCAACGGGGTTGTTCTTATTTCGGCTGGCATTGGATGAGTTATTAATGGAGGAGATGGAGGTGAGGGTGGCTGAGCCGACACCTCCGACTGTCTTTCCGCTGACCTTCGTTCCACCTCCGCCGACATCTTTGTGCAACGCTCCGGGACTCTGAAATGTCACGTAAGAAAAATCTTAGAATATTTATATAAGATTCAATCCGTATGAAACAAAGGAGTGAAGTTGTACGAAAACTTTCTTTTATACATATTCAAGAATTATTCATATTCGAATTTTCTTTTATACATAGGTATTCAAGAATTATTTTTATTCGAATATTAATGGGTCCAACGCATGAACGCGTGTTCAACGTCATTTGCCAATCTTGTTTACCTGATTGCGACAATCGATGGGATTTCTTGGAAAATTTCCAAGGAACGAGTGACAATAAAAATTATTGACCAATCAATGAGAGGAGACAAGCCTGATAACGATAAGAGAAAAAAACTTGGCGAAAAATGACATTTTCACGTAAAAAAATATATTTTCTGATTAACACAAATCTTTTTCCAACTTTCTAAACACGCGGAACAAAGACTAATTAATTGGCAGGAGTAATTGCAAAAAATTCCCAGACACTCACGGGACAAAGTATAACCACCGATTATTACGCAAAACACGTTTACTTCATGCAAAAAAAAATTACATTCCATTATCGGTGCTGAAGGGAAGCACGTTTTCTTTGATCACTGAGAAACAAGTAGAAAAAAATTTGATGCATTCTTTGTCAATATGACGGTATGAATAAAGTCTACGTTTATCGTTTCTCTTTTATTCATTCGTCTGGCTATGAGCTTCAACGTAGGATTACCTGCTAACGTATTATTTGTCTCCTCGCAGTACCAACTTCAGAAACAAAACTCGACTTGACAAAATGCCGAGAGACGTTCGATTCGCTGGAAACTACAGGGTGGCCACTGAAAGACTATTTTTTTATATCATTCTGTCTATCAGTGACCACCCAGTATTATATCTGCCTTTTTCTTTCATTATTTTCGTTTTTTTGTCCATGCTCATTTCTATCCTGGCAAAATTTTCACCCAGACTGTCAGACTTAGCAGACGACAGTATCGACCAAAGACAAAGGAATGACTATACAGATTATTCGTATTATGCACTGCGCACAGTATGCAGCAGACTGCATAGCAGGTGGTAGATAGTAGTTATGAATAATCTGCATACGGTATATATATATAAGATTTAATCAGTAAGTATTTTTGTTCATAAGCAGCTAATATCAGGCTGATAAATAATATCGAAGATAGCACAAAGTCAATCTTGGTCGCATTAGCGAGTATCGAATTCGTTCTTGGTAATAAAAAAAAATTAATTTTCTTTTTAAATTGAACGACAGTCAGCTCGCTTGGATCGTTTATCATGAAATTAGACTGCCATTAAATATCTTAGATATCGAAAAATGTACTGTCATATTATTTTATATGTAATTTGGACTAGTCACAAATTTTGGAAATTAGTTGTAACCGTGATAAGAGTCGTAACAATAGTCCATACGATATTAAGTATTTGCGAAAGTACGATTAGGTAATCAATGGTAAATATAATAATGGTTAAGTTAATACTGATAATTAGTCTTAATTTTCATGGAAAGTGTATGCGTTCGTTATCATTGAATTTTTCGTATGTGGAAATATCGGTGATAACGAAAAACTGGATCTTGACGATAACTCAGCTTCGTGTATGACAGCTACTGTTAAATACAATGCTAACCTATACCTTTATATGTATGTATATATATAACTGTATTTCATTTTTATATTTGCTGTTACATAATTAATCAAACAAATTATTACGACACGTTTAGCTCGTTTGGAAGCGTTTTGACCTACTTGCAGTCTATTTACAAAAAGATAAAAAAAATGAGAAACGCAAGAAAAAAGTAAAGGAAATTTTTTAGCATCTACCAGACGGTTTTCTGATTGGTATTCCAGGACAGGCATCCTCATCGAAAGTCAAGAGCGACGGTCGCGACCAACAAGAATGCAGAATGCAACGCAGAGTGCGGGATGCACTTTCCCACAGAGAAGTGCACTGCTCTGGATGCACGTAGAAAACGCGAATACCAATGCGGGGAGGAATTTGCAAAACAATCCTCGTAACAATTAGCACTGTTCTTGTTATCGCGAAACAATGAAACTGTCTGTAACCATTACCTATGCGAAATCGTTGCGAAATTGCATCGCTGTTTCGCATTGACTCGGACGAATTATACAATACCAGAGGTACAGATTGTGATAAGTACACGGATTTATGTGTAAAAAAATTGAAATGGGGGATGGTTCAGAAAAATTTTTGAGGATAATTTGCAAAATGAGAAATTAATACGGGGGAAGTATGGGGACAAAAAAGTTTTTTTCGAGCTTTATAAAATATTGAAATCAATTATGGCGCGATTAGCAGTCGTGAAAGTCGTGCCTTAAGGAATGCTGACGTTTGTATGACATATGTCAAAAGTGACGAGACTTTGTATACAAGGTAAAGGGGTACTGGCTCTTTCGTAATCAGACTCATTAATGAGGTAATTATTAAGTTACGACTTTGGCCGAGTTTACAAGTAACTGCAGTAATGATCGTGCGAATTTTAAAATTTAAATCCTTTGGTATATCGAGCTTTTAAAAATGTGATAAGGTACGTATACATATATGAAAATTCGTAAAATAAATTTTTTTTTTCGTTATATCACATAAAAATTATAAATCTGAATTAGATATTAATTTTATATTACTAAATCATATCGTTAATCAGATCGTTAATATGGATCAATTAGAAATCTTATTCAAGACCTTATTATCGTTCAGGCCTACGCACTGGAGAAAGATTTGACAAACTGATGTATAATTCTTGTTCACCATTTATGCAGTTCTCATGAAAATTCCCACACACATAATTTAGTCAGTACTTCTCTTGATTGTCGATAATAACAATTACGCACAATTGACAGATACGAAAAGTTTAAAAAAAATTATTATCAGTTTGCATTTATTTTGAAAATTTATACACGCCGATCAACCGAATTCGAAATTTTGAAAATTGATTAAATCGATATCAACAATGCTTGTCTTCGCGCAAATTCAACTGCAAAGAAAACCGTGTTACGACAATCCGATCCAACTTCTACTGATAGTGCAATGATTATACCCTTATCAGTTGATATATTCGGTGTTAATCTATCACATATCGATTCAGATAATCTATCTATGTGGCATTATGATAATCACGTAAATTCTGCGAAATGTAAACATTCACCTATAATTATTAATCACAAATAAATATATATATATTAATCAAATTTTCCATTTTCCCCGAAATCCTGATTATCTATTCTCACATATGTGATGTATCACCAGTATCTTCCATATCTGCTGTGCTGTTCAGATTCTGAGCCCATATAAATTACCAGATACCGAATACCGTCAAAAAACGCAAATTCGTGTCACTCTTCTATATAAAATTTTTTTCAGAAATAATTTTAAAAAATTAAAAAACCCGATATCGAATCAATTCTCATTTTTATTGATATTAAACGATAGCACTTACTATGGGTAGTTTTAAATGAATTTTCCCAAATAATGTATTTTCACTGTCCCGTAACAATACATGGTAGTCAGAAATAGCCATGCAAGTTTTTATCCTACAGGCAGGCATTACGGTACAGTTTTACGCTTGAGAAAGCCCTTACGGTAATCAGACCGTAACCTCGAGAATGGCTACTGACTTTTAAAAAGCCGTCTGCCTGGAGTCTATCGAACGAATTATATCACAGTACTTCTGTAACGTACTTCGATAATCGATCGCTTTGAGATTTCGTAAATTCAATCATTCCAATACCACCCATGGTGTTTCTAACGTAATGCCGTAATGATTTTTTTTTTTCAAAAAAATTCGCCACGTCATTAAAAACTCAAATATAATGAAGAATCATTGTCATTATCAATACCAAATAAGCGTGACGTCATCGGAGCATATACGTACACGCGTGTATTAAAATATCGATAAATATTAATGGCATTTTCAATCGAGTATATATATATATATAGACCGAACAACGATACGTGGAGTTACTTCCGTTTTTGATTATAAAAAAAAAAATCTTCCTGTAGCCTTCGACTTCATCAAGCCCAAATCCTTATTGAAAATCAATCAATCCCTGTATAGATTTCGTCAATGATCATGATTGCGATTTGCCCTCGTAAAATCTTACACTGAGTCACTTCCGGTTTGAAATGAAAAAAAAAGTGATCCTTCGCTCCATCACGTTCGCGCTTCCGCAAACCTCGAAAAAAAAGGTTACGCGTGAATGTAACCTTCGACCGTGAGTTACGTGAAATTAACATAGAGCGAAAGTCTATGTCAGGCGGTAGATAGAGGCGCTGCAGTCGGTGCGGGTTAAACTGGAAGTTGCCCGGCGATGTAATTTGATTTTTTTACGGGGGGGGACATATCGAGCGATGTTATCTTGCAGAAGTTACTCAGGGTCATTGACCTTTGACATACGTATACGTGTGATTGACGTATCGTGCGAAAAAGATTGTAAAAATTGAGGTAGGTCAAATTTTTTTTAGAATTTTAAAAAATTTACCTTATTTAACCTTTCAGTGGCTTAAGGGATTTTTCAAGCGCGTTATGTAATTTGATATGAATAATCGAAGGGGCTTTTGGGTAAAATTTTGAGTACCCTGTACCCTTAATCGTATTTCCATAGGGTGTCCGACTATTAGGTACAGCTGATACATAATTAGACATCCGCTTTGAAAATTGACCGGTCACGTGGTGAGCGAACCCGTTAGAATCCTATGCGTTTACACGTGGGGTGAAAAGGGACTGACAGATGGCCTGTCAAAAAAAATCTATAAAGTACGTAAATGCGTTTTAGCCATTACGGCAGTACGATTAGATTTGTTAAAAAATTTTGCGAGTGACTATACAGCATCTCTATTGTCATCTTGTTAGATCGAAACGGGGAGATGAAAACTTCATAAAACGAAAGTAAGCAAGTCCGTAATGACGGCTGAGTCGATTTTCTCGCTCGAGCGAATCTTTTACGTCGCTTTCACACGCTGCACAGTAATAGCGTTAAGTCAATACCAGAAAAATTTACACAGATCAAAATTATACGTAAAAAAACTTTTTATACCCATAACCCAACGTACATGAAAATCCATAAATTATCGAACATGTGGTTGAGTCAGGCTTAACAGTAAAAAAAATTCAGGGTTAAAACGAAGCAAGCGAGGGTGGGTCTGTTTAATATTTTTCTAAGGGTACCAGCCTGAGCAGCTGCTTCGAACGGGTCCAGAGGAGATAAAGAAGAAAAAAAAGACAGGGAATAAAGGGAAGGAAAAAAAAGACCATAGAAGACTGAAGGATACGTGATGGGATTGTAACCTATCATTAGCCCGAGTGAATCCGACCTTACCCGAGAGTGCCCGAAGGTACAGTTATAGGTATAGTATGGCAGAATGAATTTTATTTTTACATTTTCTCTCAGGACACCTGGCAGCACTGGGGATTGCAGGTGACGAAATTCACCAGGAGTTCAGATTTTCAGTTTTTGCTTTGTTAAAAAAAAAGAATCCTTTCTGCGCATGCGCATACGCATGATCCTTAATCCTATAGATGTATTCAGATTTCAATAGAAGGGATGCATTTTTTTCTTTTCTTCAAGCCTGTACAGGCGCAGGTTGGCAGATGCATCTACAGAACTGACACCTGCCAACCTGCCATCGGCACAGGAGGATCCTGGGGCTTAGAAACTGGTGGCAGCTGCCCATCCGAATTGGGACAAACAACCATTCGGCGATTTTCACTGATTTCTTGTAAAATCACAAATCGAAGATCAATTAATTTATTGGACCTAATGCATTTCCCACAGTGATCTGTTCCGGATTCGATGCCAAAGCACGAGCAAAGTACATGGGAATACATGAGGTATTCAAGTAACGCGCGAATTCGCAACATACCGGAATTCACGACTCACTGGAATTCCGATAAGTTTAATGAGAGTTCGACCAAAGGCTTATGGGTAATTGTATTGCAAATTGCAACCGACAAGGACCCTCGAGTTATAAAAAATCAATGTACAAAAAAAGGGATGATTTCAAGCAGAGTTCAAAATTAAAATAAAAAAAAAGAACTGACAATTTCTCTGTATAAAATTTGTTTCGTCAAAAAAAAAATAAAGGAGAAAGGAAAAAAATCTAAACCATACAAACTTCACAGTCTAATTAATTACTATAATTTCAACAACTTTAATTACCTACTGGTACGCGTTCCGCGTGTCTTACAAAAGTTATCCCACGTGATCTCAACATCGCTACCCAAGGAGTTTCACTGAACCTTAAACACAGAGGGTTAAGTAAATCGGGGTTAAGAAGTGCAAAGCGTTCTAACCGATGAGCCAGGGAAGTTCTCATTCGGCGACAGTCGCACTCGTGCCGCGAGGCTCGTTAAACGCGTTGACACAATAAAACAAGCCCACTGAAGGAGAAAATGTGGGCCATAGAAAATGATCTCATGACGGCACAGCTGTGTCCCTTGAGTTTTATTGGGTCTAATGGCAATAGCCAGTATAAAAAAATGGTCTCGTCCTATCGCGTTCCTTCGTAAGAGTCGCGCATGCGCAGTGAGACCGAAATAGGTTAGGCGTCGAACTGGCAGTGACCGCTACGCACCTCGCAGTTTCACCGATAAAACCTGAAGCTAATTGGCACTCGTGGAGAATTAGAAAATCGTCTGGCGCAACTAGACGAGTGAAGAAAAAAGTATATAAACAACGTACGGTCAAGGCAAGTACGGAACTTAAGAAAATGAGGGCTTGTGATCATTGGGCACAGCTGTGCATATACATATAGCTGGAAACGGGTCGCATGTGCGATCCTAGTTAAGGAAGAGGGTCGGCTCAGTGCCTTTGGCTAGGTATAAATAAAAGGCAATATATATATACAAGCAATGTAGTAGAAAGACTAGTCTTTACTAGTTTCCAGTGCGCCTGCCTTGCACAGCCTTCTGTATCGTCGTGCCAGGAGACCAGGAGCTTTACGCTAGAGCGTATATAGAATTGCAGTGAAACTTTCACGGCCACGGGCCCCGACCTGGTCACTCCGAAAGACAGGGTCGGGTACGAAAAGTAAAAAAGATATTGAAAAAGTGCAAAAAACGAAGTTCCAGCAGCGGCCTGTAACTGCTGTTACTGTTGCCCCGCGCAAGCAACGACGATCCACACGAGAAGGGAACAGGTTATCGAATTAAAGCGATACGCCCGGACTCTCCTCCTGCCTCGGGCATGTAATTTCTATGCCGCCGGTTGCTTCGCCCTGGCCTTTCGAAGAACTGCCCAAGGCATAGCCACCGGTGTACTGCAGGATTCAGTACCCATATAATTTTGCAGTTCCGTACAGTATCCAAGGATACAGTGTACGGGGCATGAGAAATTAATAAACGAGAAAATTAACATTTATAAAAACTTTTAAATTTAACGCTTCCTTAAATTCTCACGCTTCCTAGACGAGCTACATTTTTTTTTGTCACGTTCTCTATTTCTCTCGTGTTACATTAACCAGACTCTTCCTTCCGTCACTTTTGTGTCGTACGTTCGCGCACAGGAGTACACACTGTGTAACCTCACGCGCCAAGACCAGGGTTTACGACAGTTTCAAGTGGCAGAAGCTCCGTATCTTGTGCTTCAATTTATTTATCTTATACCAAGAATAGTGCCACTCCGTTGGTAGTATTGCCTGTAGTAGCCGATACGCACTTGGCTAGTGCACGTGCTCGTTTGGACAGACATTGACTTTGTACGAGACTCTTTCTTTTTTTTCTCCCAAATCAGTCGTCAGTCGCATAGACTAAAGTCGTTGGAAGATATTGCTTCTTTTTCTATCCCTATGATTATTTTTCTCTCTCTCCTTCTCCCCCTTTCTGGGAGTTTTTAGTTTTTAACTCCTCCCGGACAAGCTCGCGTGTATATGCTAGACACGTTGGTGGGAGGTGAATGCACTTATAGAATACAGTACGCAGCAGCGTGTATATATTTATATATATTTAGAGGAAGCTAGCGTTCATTTTTTTGACTATCGTGCAGAGATATATGATTACTACATTTCCGGTCCGATTGCTTCCTCTTGTTGACACTTTGAAATCTACGAGCATCGAGAACGATGCGAAGGAAATATAAACGGGTCTCGCTCGAACGTACAAAAAATTGTACAGTGATGAATAAATATTTTTTTATACGTATTAAACACGAATACTCGTACAGTGACTTGCGTACAGCGCAGGTACTCACCCCATATAAAGATTTCAGTTTGACGTGATTCAGTGCCGGCACATCCACCATGGAACATTTGAGCAAAATCGTGGTCGTTTGACTGGGCATTGTTGCCGAACGATCAAGTAACTTCGATTAAGAAAAAAGATCCTCGAGCTCCCATGTATTACCACAGAATGCACCAAGTGACTTTAGAAGAAATTAAGAATCTCTCTCAGTGATACGTCAAACGGACAAACAGTCTCGCACCACACATTTCGCTACGAGTAACGAGGAAAAAAGATTTCTAAACAATAGTGAAGTCTCGCAAAGGACACGCGAAACTGGGATAAAAATTCCTTGCTACACTTTGTGTGCGTGCGCACGCACCTTTTACACGCGGCAGTTTGAATTCGGCAGTATTCAAATGAGCGTTTAAATTCGTGCAGTTAAATTGAAATCGGTCGGTAAAGAAGCTCCGTACACACTGATCAAAAAAGCAATGATCAAAACAACGGATCTTCGTTCTCGACAAAGTGCATATATAAATCACTCCCAAGTCCTGGACGATACCAAATCGAAAACACGAATAATAAAAATTAATATCGGAGCCTGATTTTGGCTGGCGCTTCGGCGCCTCACCGTGCCTGACTGACTGACTGGTTTTCACTCAGTCACTTTGAAACCGAGTGGAGTTGCAACCTATCCCCCCCTCCATGTCTGTTCTACGTATCCCAACGACTGTCCCCCTCTTTTCACCTCCTTGTCCCTCACCCTCTAACCACTTACCACCCCACTACCATGACGAACCATACTGACGAACACACTTCGGATCCTCAGGTCAATTCGTCCATGAGTCCCCTATCTCTCGAGTACGTGTGCGTCTGTGCTTCGAGTGTCTACGAGTGGAATTGTGTGTGTCTGTCTGTGTCTAGTATTGTATTAGGACGCACTGATGTATGTATTACACTTGTTGAACCCATACAAAGAGGTTAGGACGATATTCAACTAGTATTCTTGACGTGTGTTGGGAACGTGTACACATTTGGTTACGTGGTTTATTCTTATCAGCTTTTTCGTACATAGAAGAAGACACACAGACCGACCCGAGGTGGGTTGTTGAGTCTGTAGCACTGGGAGGGAGTGTTGACTGGTTTCTAGGAAAGGACGTAAAAGGTGGTACGTGGAAGTAATTTTCTAGGGTTATCGTGAAAATTTTTATGTGTACTTTTTTAATTGGCTGCCACGACTTTGTCTCAAGTTCGATTAAAGTTCGTCGTACGCGCGACAGTGGCGACTCTAGTGGCGGTGGAAGTCATTGAAAGGTCGTAGAATCCGGTGTCGTGTTTCCTCGAAGATACGAGTGAGACTGTTTTCTATTGTTTCGTTTTCTTTCATCGAATTCACTGTGCTGGGTTAGACGAGCGCGTCCTGTGTTTACCTCCGACATTTTAAAGTTTAACAAGTGCAGACGCACTAAGAAACCGGAAGAATCTGTTCGGTGAAGTCTACTCCTTCCTTTTTCCTTTGGAATACGTCGGTTTACTTCATGTTTTTCCATTTTGATTTGTTCCGCGAGCGCGAAACCGCACGTAAGTAACAGCCCAGTGGCTCGCTGCTCGTGTACATGGGTTCTCGTGTTATCGGCTCTAAGATCAATGTTTCGAAGTTATGGCGCGTAGACGACAACGTCGACTATCGCGTCGAGACATAATCTAGCGATCGCGAGACTGCATTGAAAACCGCAGAAAATTCGATCGCTTCGCTGCCTCGACTCGCCGTTGGCAGATTCTATCAAGACCTTCCCTCCATTGTAAATCAAGTTTTAAAATTCCCGCGTAAAACTCTTGTACGCTTCGGGTTAACCAGGTTTGCCGATGTTCATAACCTAAAACTAAATTCTACCCGACTGTCACCACCTCCCTGTTCACATGCAGGGTCTCCAAAGAAGCGTCTCGTAAATTCTCAATGTACATTCCCGGTCACGTAATAACAAGAGGCCCTTTATAACGGGTCGTCCGCCATTATTATAGTTACACCGAGTGCCGCTAGAGTGGCAAGAGTCGTGATCCGACCAGAAATTTTTCGAAGAGCGTCCACAGAGACAAGGAAATTACCTGGAGCATGACGACGTAAGTTCACGCCTCTATATTCCGTGCGTGCTCGTAGCTTCCATTCGTTAGAATAAAATACCTTATTCTTTTTCTGTCTCTCGTTACACTCGGGGACTTTGACCGTAAGTGGACAATGGGAGTGTGCGAATCTTCCATTATGCCGGCGCACGTTCCAGGACTGTCGCGTTAGCCATGGTCAGTGTGTGCGGACCCCCGCTCGCTTCTGCGCATGCGCCCATCCTCGTGGCCTTTGTTATGCTTTGCGATGACTCGGATAAAAGCAAATAACCAAAGAAGACCGGTAAGAGCAACTGCCCTCAGGAATTACAACGGTATATATCTACATAGTCTGACCCGAATACAGATACGATACGAATATCTATTTATTTATTCATTTCTGTAGTTCACTGTTTTCCCGTGGCGCTGTATATCGACTCAGGACGACGGTACACATAACCTGCAAATTAGGTCCGAGAAATTTACAGTCATCGATTACGAAAATTAGCGCAATACCCGGTGAGCATTTTTAAAATCAATTTTTTACACTTTCCTGCAATATTCTTTAACTGTAATTTCAATTTGTTTTTTCCATAATTATCCAATCGTCCTATAGCTTACAATTTATGTCATTTCAAGTTACACAGACATTTTCTTCTGCTTTACTCTAGTCTATGCTTGGCGTCTGTATATTTCTGCATTCTTTTTTTTTATCCACAGTATCCCGTATGCGCAACTCGTCGGTGTATCAGGAATGTAAGAACGTGATTGCGAGCAGAATACTTTCCTCCCGAGACGGAACACGAGGTGACTCATACTCACGTCCATAACGAGGCATCGTCTCGGAAAGGAAATAGGAAATGTAATTCCTTTCGCAAGACAAGGTGACACAGTGGCATTGACTTCAACCGTGCTCAAGACCCGGCAGTGCTGTCACGTTTTAGCAAAGAAATTAGCCCTGAGACAATTACGCTTTATGTACCTCCAACGGGGTACAACGAAGCAGTGGCCAAACCCAGCAAAGGAAATAGGAAATGTAATTGCATTGACGGAACACGATGGCAGATTAAAGATGGCCGACTTTACCTAACCTCAACTGCTAATTGCGTAACATACTAAAGTATATTATAATACCTGGTTGACTTTACTGCATGGATTATGGATGACTTTTTTTATCTTTCACCCTAACCCTTATCATCTACTTTCCCATTCCAGTTTGACTGCATCGGTCTTCTGTTATCTTCGTTCCTGATTTCTGAACGTCATATCCTGTCTTGTCCAAGAATTTCAAGTATGCGACAGTGACAGCTCGAGACGACTTGCGAGCTTTTAGTCCTATCCGAATACCAGGAGTGATTCGAGATAAGATACCCGTATAAGTGAAAGTCTCTGTTATCAGTGAAACTGGAAAGCACTATCTTGGAAATTTTTCATAATTCGTTCTTCCGAGATTTTTTCACGTCACTTTCTCTTCCTAATCTTTCTCACGAAATTTTATTTGTCATATTAAAAAATTGTTAATTTCATTAAATCTCAAATAATACAATGATTCGTGTATAGATCGGGAATAGCATTTTACGATTCAAATAATATACACGTTTTTATATATGACAAAAAAATGCAGTTTCGTTTTCTTTCTATAGGCTATTTCATGGAAAGTCGTCGGATATAGGTATACGTACTTGGGCTCATCGTTCAGGGCAATTTTAACGTTATTACAATTCGATACGTTTCGCTGCGCGAAATGAAAGTCTGGCCAAAGGCTCTTATAATTTGATGAGATAAAAGAGAAGAAAACAAATTGTACTGACACAGTTTCGAGGTTATGTATTACTTATTTTCCGATATCTCTGTGCTATTTATATTACGCTATCATTTGTTTCTGACGTTTCCACAGGATCTATACAGAATCAAAAATGATCGAATTTTAAGTTTTATATTTTCACATATTTTTTTTTATTCCGTGCAAATGCATTATGTAACTTTAATGGCAAATTTACAGTACAACGCAGATGCAATTTGCCAGTCGGTGCGTCGAACAGATGAAAGGAAGATTCTACTGGATTCGAGTAACTCGTGGGCAAGAAATGGAATACGATTGTGAAAAAAAAGATAGGAAATCCCGAGTTTCTTAAACATCTAAACCTGTGACCGTTACCGTCTGAATTCTTAAAACAGCAGAGACGCTTTGCGTTACGGCGAATCCACAACGAG
>JAYRCB010000364.1:618404-650947 GCA_036026315.1 Trachelus stipa
ATCTAAACCTGTGACCGTTACCGTCTGAATTCTTAAAACAGCAGAGACGCTTTGCGTTACGGCGAATCCACAACGAGCGACTTCGGACTCTCAGAATTCTACTGCTGTCTGCGCGAAATTTTCTATACACTATCGTTTTATCCCGTACGATAAAATCAATAGTATGTATACATATACATATACATATATATATATATTATAATACGTAGCATAGATGCGCACGTAATTCCCTCAGATTTTTTATTCCCTCCAGAGACACGTGCGTGGTGGAAAAATAGATACGTGCGTCGCAGGTCATTCCACGTTGGAAAAGCAAAGAGAAAAAAAAAGGAAAGAAGAGAGAGAAAAAATATAAAAAGAAAGAAAGATATCTGCCGAGAGGAGCCTCGAAAAAGGAGAGGCTTATGGACCGCAAGAATCTCACGTGCTCGAAATAGAACACAGTAGGATAAATAGAGAAAAATAATAAGAGAGGAGGAGATAGAGAAAAAAATTAATTGACTGACTTTCCTAACCAAATTTTTAATCCTGTTACACGCGACCCTGATTTTTTGTTTTTCGACTATTAAAATCAAGATTCACGTGAGCGAATTGGTATCGCCTAAATACGGTATCTAATTTTTGAAAATTATATTTTCTTCAATTTTCTTATCCGTCCTCGCGACTATGCTCAAACTCGAAACCTGACCACCACACCGGACGTGGACGTTTCAATGAAATATTTACGACTTTGTTTCCTGCATTTCCGGTGTTTACGTATCAAAACGTCATAAAAATGTTTAACAAGACAAAATTTACATTACGATAAACGCGAAAGTCTTATTAATCGAATCTAAGAAATTAAACGACAGTGGCGCCATCTATGACGAACTGCATAATCCTGATATACAATTAACTTCCGGGAAGTGACTTTAAAAATTTTTTTAATTCTGACAAATATTATCGAGTTATCGAATAACATGAATATACATATATATCGTAAAAATTTATCACCGCAGTAAAGATAAGAATGATAAGAGTAAACGTTGCTGTTAAAATTCACCGGTGACGTTACCGATAACGCTTGACGTTCGTTTAAACCTGTCAGCTGACTCGACGCTCGGAAACTGTCACCGGAAGTCAATTAGCCAATAAATTAATTTGTGAATCATAACGTACGCAAGGATTACGCGTTTACGATGTTATTTTGCATTTAAACGGTGAACGGATATTTTTTATTATTTCTCCTGGAATTCACTTCCGGTTCTTATAGCAATGAGTATTTGGAATTGAAAGTATTTTTTTAAACATCGTAACGACTACGTAAGTCAGTTTCGATGACTGTTGATATTTCGTCATTCGGTAATGTCAGATTTCCTTGAAACGCTCTATGTATCATTCGATTCGCCGCTCGTGCAGAATCCCAATGGTTTTCTTAGAGAGCGCTGAGATCGAACGGCGTGAGTCATAGTCGCCTTATGCAGATTGTATATATGGGCAGATCTCTAATGAGCGCGACAGAAAAGTATGAATGAAAAATGGTGACGTAACGGTTAACCACGTGTTACCAGGTACAGGGAACGTACGTAAGAGCCGTCACTTACCGGCAAGTTTTTATGAATGAATAACACAGTGTGCGAATATATTATGCATATACGTCGTACGTTACACATACGTTTATCTCCGTGCGATACTCTGCAGCCTACGCATGATATTGGCAAAGGTAGCGACTGTTGCGAAAAGATAATTTGCGAATTTTAATTCGTGCTGATTTCTTCACGGATTTTTTTTGCACGTTTGATAGTGAATTTTTAAGAATACTAAATAATTTTTTTGTGTAAATATTGCTTTTTATTCAAAGCTACTTTTTTGCGATTATATATTTTTATGTGGTATACGGGGTAATGGCCAATTTAAATAAAAGTTCTGACACGAATCTGACCTTTCCATTAACCCCATTTAGTCGCGAATTTTTTTGCTATGCTGTATTGTTGCAATGGTATACTTTCTAACGTAGCGATGCGTCTCCATGTAACAAAAGAGCTTTTTCAGGAGCTAATAGGTTGCACGTAGGTGCACGTGGGACCATATTTGGGCGCGTCGCCCACGTTGGTGGATTTGCAAAAATTTGCACGTCCCACGCGAAAGACAGATGTTACCAGGAGGGTTTGCGATTGTGCAGATTGAAATTTGAAACGGTTGAAAGATTTTGCGAAATTTTTTTTTCGCCAATTATGATTTTGCACGTGCGAATTTTAATGAGAATTTACGTGAGAATAATTTCTATCATTACGGTTCTTGGTAAAACGGTATTTCGCTTAACACGACACAACCGATTCGCAGGTTTGAAATTCGTTGGTTACCGATGCGCCAAAAAAAAATTCGCGAATTTAATCGTAGACGTGGATAACGGCACCGAAATATTCGTCGCGCCACGCAAAGTCAAAAGCACGTGAAGATTCCGGACGTGAAAAAAAAATCTCTCTCGGAACTCGTAAAATATTATTATCGCCAAATTATTAGCCTTCTCGTTTTATTCGCACTGATTCGCCGTTATTATTTTGATAGCATCGATTTCCGTTAGACGACTTAAGCCAATTTTAACTCGAGCCACAATTAATTAATAGCGACAGATCGGATCCACCAGTTTCAACGAATTAAATAACGTGCAAAAAATTCTCAACGTTTTTAAACTTTGGCACACTCGAAAAAAAAGAGGATAAAAACGATGAAAAAAGTCAAAATCCGAACATCCAAAAATCACTCAACCATCTCAAAATTCAAGACAACACTTGTAAGCCAATTAACGAAATTAACGTTGAACAAACCGGACACTGAACCCCGCACGTATCACATGTACCATGTGTGTACATATCTTGCTAAAGCAGCTCGTTAATTTCTGCCTTACTTCCTTTACACAGGGACTGATTAGCCAATGTTAATTAATTACAACCCCAACTACAAATTCCACAGTGAAATCAAGAATCCATAAAACCAATCGTTTAGAATTTCCCAGTTACCCATACAGCCCCATAAGGCATCCTGGTCAATGAAAAATTGGTTCCGATAAAAATGTGCAATTTCTAAAAAAAATTGTCAAAGAAATTTTTTTGGAAATTTCAACGTATACAAATTTTTTAAATCCACAAACTTCCACGCCTATGCCTTGCAATACAACTACCAGTCACACGTGTACCGCGTACTTTACGTACTGCTAACCCGAAGACTTTTTTATCGTACAAAGTGTACAGAGAGAGAAACAAACGATAAGGCCTGTTTCCATGCGCACCTTACAGCGAATGTAGCGCGCGATAGTATTACTGTGCCCAAGATGGCGGAATTCTTGTATCCCAAGTCCGGATATTCAGGTTTTACAATGTAAAACACTAGGCGCGTCCTTCTGTGGCGACGTCGACATAAATTCTTTTTCTTTTTATGCACAAAGCCAAACAAATGCCATACATAATGGGTTTGGATGTCAGTGTCGGAGTAGATAAAAATCTAGATAAAAATCCTGGAAAGAGCAAAGGAGAAGAATAACGAAAAGAGTGCAAAGAAATTTTAGCCAGCGTGCACTGAGGTAGCGAGAGAAGTACCGAAGTGCATCGGATGAATTTTGAACAACGACGCCGGGCGTCGTCGTTAGATGGAAAAATTCCAGTTTTTTTTTCTTCTCTGCAACGACCCACTTCTTTTTATTTAAGCGTATACCTGCACTTGTTTGAATAACATTCATGGCACGATTTACACGAGCTGTGATTCACGTAGCGACGCCCGACGTCGACGCCCGGCTGCATCGAGTGGCGTCGTTGCGAAAGTGTGGTTAAGACGCCCTCCTCTCCGCGTTTGGACTTTTCTTGTTTTTCGTCGAATCGACGCGAATCGGAGTTCGTTGGACTCGTTTCGCACAGCTGCGACAGACTTCGCGAAAATTCCAATCGGTTTACAACGCAGCGACCGCGCCGATGCGTATCGGTATATGTATACGCAGTACTGTGTAGTAAATCAATCAAATTTTTGCACTATTTTTTTTTTAATTTTTTACACTCGATCATTACGTTCCTCGAGCATTTACTGTCGCAATTATACATGTGGGAATTAATTAATTGAGAGATAAGAGAAAGCCGGGATCTGGGTAATAGCTGCACTTTGCACCAGATGCACAGTCGCGAACAAGCCGAGTTTCCATGTGAAAGGAATGAGCAAAACATTGCAAAGTAGATACACGCGTTACTGGTCAGACATATGAATTTTGAAAAATTCGATTGTTTATAACAAATTATAATCGAGTGAAAGATAACACTAAAAATCCGCACGATATTACCTATTTGATTAAAAAAAGCAAAAATTTTTCAAAGATGATCTCATATTCAAAAATCGCCGATTTCAATTTTTTTTTATATTACAGACTCAAATCGTATCCCAACTCCACGAATCAGCACCTACAGACACGGATATCTAGATAGATGGTATCCCCAGTTAAAGGGTATTTTTAAGCAGTTAAGAGTGCCCAGTGAAAATTCACTCGAATGGACTCTAAGTTTTATTTATAGAGCCACTTAAGCAGAGCCGCGGTCTAAGCGAAACTGGCTGGTTGCTCTGATCTGGACTTTTCTGACCCACTTTCCTACACCCAATTCAAGCCGCAAAGACCTAACCGTCCTTTGGCATCCGCAATTTCGACCAGAGTATGGAACTTTAATTCGACGGCAAAGATCAAAAACCAGATTGCCCGGTGATCTCAAAGCGATTAAATTATTACGACCATTCAAGTTTTTTTTACGGAAAACATAGCTAATTTTTCGAATGATAAAATTAAACCCTGATTTTCAAGAAAAAGTATACATGTCTCTGTCTTTCACGCGTAAGCGCGCATAAGTTCCTCTCTCTCGCACTCACGGTAGATATCCACTGGTTTTTCCATTAGAAAGATTTAAAGCTCAGTCGATTTACTATACCAAGGACACGCGTTATGGGCGACTGATAAAAAAAAATCTTCACAAGCCACCATTATCAACAAAGAGCTCTTCTACTAACTCCTGACACACGGTACGAGAGGTAATTAAACGGATTTGATGTACCAACATCATTCGCGTGGGTGGCTGTGTGCTCGTATAAAGCATCAAATCGCCGAGCAGTGCTTCTCAAAAACATTTTCAATATTCATAAAAAATTAACAAGTCAAAAGATACCTGGGAGTTCCGGACGACCTTTCTCACGGTAGCTAACGAGTAATAAAAAAAAATAAAAAAAATTCCATCGTCCAATATCCAAATATTTGTCTGAGACAAAGGTAAAGGAGCGACCTCTGTATCCTTTTAGTACCAAGATCCGCCGCCAGGTGTTCTACAGGTCAGACTCACCTGAAACAAAGAGAAAAGAAAAATTAGCAATTTTAAAGCAATGCGCGCTGAATGTTTGTTGGATTGGCAGCCTTTAAGGAAACTTTTTAATGAGATATTCTCCCTCCACCCGTCCCATCAACACCGTGTCAATTGCTCCCGGTGTTTCTGTAAATTGACTTTTATCTCTCTTTTCTTCTTTCGTATTTCTAACCGGTAACAAAGTTCATCGTGCTCATTAAGGTGACTCCACAAGTAAGATCAATGAGAAATAATGGATTTATATTACGCGACAACCCCTTGACGTTTTATTTATTTAAACTGTGGTAACGAATAGGGCGCTTACTCCCTGTTACAACGTAACGACCGATGGTTGTATCGTGTGGACCAGGCATAAATATTTACCAGAGTATGATGGCGGGTACCGAGTGGCAGGATATGTAATTCCCTGTGGCGCAAGGAAGTTGGGATATCGTGTACTTAACAACGGGTGTTCTGACATTTAACCTAAATTCGTTTCTGGTGTGAATAAAAAAAAAAGGAAATCGAAGCTCATACGGGGTTGGGATATCCGAGGGCTTTCATCATAAAGTGCTTTGTCAGTTTTCTCTGTATAGAGCGAACCAATTTTACATGATGTATTAAACCATAAATAACGAACCCCCTGTCAAGCGTACAAAAAACATAAACATCCCTTACAGCCTTATGAATGTGCTAGATTAATTTTGTTTGGAGTAAAAAAAATTAAAAAATATATATATGCATGTATGAGAATGAGAAAAATTCCGAAATAATATTTCAAAGTTACGATGAGAATTATCACAGTTCGATAGGTCAGGTTAGATTTCCCGTCAGTCTAATAGCGCATGCCAGTTCCACGAACTCCATTCTCGATTCAATGAACCCGAACCTGAGTCGTTTGAGGACTCGCCTTGCCTTTTTCGCAGAGCGGGTTAATTCCGTTCCAGCTTGCGAATATTCGAGGTCAACGAGTCCAGATCGATGGACCCGCGTATATACTTGTTAGTCTTTTCCTTGTCTCTCTTGTAGGTTGGATTCTTATTATTTGCTTGTTAAAAAGAGACAGAGGTGGCAGCAGCGTCGCGATCCTTCGATACGAAGTACGAATCCTTTTCGTTTCCTTTTCTCCTCTTGCCTAGTCAATTTACGTTTCATTTTATTTTTCTTCATTCTTTTTGTCACCTCACTGTTTCTCACGGGCTATCTACCCGGCAAGTCAGTAAGAATCGTATCAATCTACAGCGAGCGCATAAGACACGTCGCGACGCTTTGGTTCAACGGTCCTTTGTCCAGGTCTCATCTTTTTACACGTCTGCCCCGTCACGGGGTATTAGGCGAACTGCATTGAACATACGAAAAGTCAACGAATAATCAGACAGGCAGACGGTCGGTAGTTAAAAAGCACGTGTAATTAGCATCCATCAACTCGGTCGGTAAAACAGTGAGAGGCCGAGCTGCATTACCGACGGATACGCCGAAGGTTAATTCTCAGCGACGTTAAAAAAATTTTCCACCAAAGAAATTACATCCTTTACCTAATTTCACGGCAATCTTTTCTTTCTGTTCTGTCGCAACGCGGCCGCGATATTTTGACCTGGCCCTTTGATAATATCGCTGAATAACAAAGGCGAGTTTACAAGACTCTAAAAAAACATTGCCGTATTCTCCGTGCGTATAACCTAAAGCGTCGCTGGTAAACGTGAGTTACCACCTGCATAGGATTAACGCTGCGGCTCCAGTTTCGTCTTATCGCTTAAAGCGCTTTAAGTTCCCGAGGGTCACCCTGAGTGATCAAACGTGCTTCTTTTCAAGGTATAGTCCACTTATTCATCGCGAAGTGTGTAAGTGGATCGACTGTATGCAAACGTACGTAAATCACGTGGTACGAGTAGGTACGGAGGCACGGAATCAATTGGCTCCTTTGAAAATGACCAAGGATCAGTAAACCGTAAATACGGTCAAGGCAGCGTTCGAAAGTGCTCGAGACTGGTGAAAACAAATTGAGAGAAGTAAGGGAAAAAAAATGGCGGTAGGTATAAGTAAGGATTGAAAAAAATTTTACACTCTTTACACTGCAACGAGCAATGGGCAACGAGAATCTAGATTGCTCAATATTCTGATTCTAGATAAAGATTATTACACACCTGGCAGTTTCAATGAAACGACTCATTCTGCACATTTTCACTATTCTCGTTGGGACTTTCACTTTTTCTTTGTACTACTTCTACCCTTTTTTTTAAATCTTAAACACTTTATTTTCGCAATTCGTCTGTAATCAAAGACGTCGATTAACGTCGTACAAGGATAACCTTGTTGCTTGTGGAATGCCTTGTATCGAATTGATCGATTACAACGTGCATAAATACTAATTTAACGGTGAGATAATAATTGGCGGGAATTTTAAATGTTAACTGAAATACAAGCAAACGTCAAAGATGGTGCGTATACGAGAATTGCCTACCTTGACCTCTGTACATAATTAGCGAGTGCAAGGGTCGATAGTGGCTGCCAAAAATAATGGCGTTGAAAAATATTTTTCATATAAAAGATAACTAAATATCGACTACAGAGATCATCGACGCTGACCCTGAATGATTTGTTTACGGAAACGCAATCGAAAGCGACCACGTTATTCAATGCATTCTCATTGGTGAGTTGTCGAGCGATTGAATTCTCAATGTATAAAGCTTCATTCACATTGAACGATTACGATTATATATTGTCACGTGGTTTTTCGACTCACGGTCACAAGGCGACTACCGATTCGGATAACGTTCTCGCTTTCTGATTCCCTTCGAGTCGCCATCCTGATCGGATGCTGCGCTCTCGGGTCGATTCGTACAGTTACGCCGAAGCTCTCGGAAGATTTGTTATTGTCGAGTCGAGGTCGAGGTGCTCGAATCTGCCGATCGGGGTGAGATACCGGCGCCCTGCTGGAGGGTGGCAAAGGGCTGCGGAGTAGGCGGAGGGGCAGTTTTGTCACGGTTAAGGCCAGGGGCGGAACACCCTGACCCGGGTTCAGGATGCGGTGCCCAGCTGTCGCCCGATGACCTGGGGAAGCGGCCGTGGAGGATCTCCAGGAGTTACGTACCGATTCGCTAAGGAACGCTCTCGGTTTGGTTCAAAGGGACGAATCGAGGGAGAGGATAACAGTTATCGGCTGTAAGGATCTCGACCAATCGGAACGATTAGTTCCCGAATTTGACTATAGTCAAAGTCAGTCTCTGTCTTGGGACACCCATAACTGAATATTCATGTATGTACAAACTAAGAAAAATCTGTGACGCTTTAATGACTATCGGTTGAATGCACCTGATAAAGACGCATCTGTTTGTTAATTAATGCCTAGCACGTATAATTTAATTAGCCTCATTAATCATAGATACCATTTGTTTTAGTATACGTGTATATACTTATATAGATACTCTACATGTCAATATCGATCACTATGGTTTTCGAGACGTGCGAATTGGAAAATAATTTATTGACGCAATTCCGTAACGAGCGAGATCCTTTGTTCGATTTTTTTTTTCATTAAACAATAAAGAGTTAAATAAACAAAGAAAATAAGAACACGTGTATACGTTTCATGTAGAGTATTGAATTCTTGGAATTGTTCAACCGATTACCAGTCGATACATGGAACAGTGAATCATAGCCGATCGATCGAACGACCGTTTATCGTAAACTCGTTATTCCTTGAGTTTTCATTGCGCGTTATTAATTCGTCATCATGGAAATTGCCGTTATCATCGTTATCCAATAAAAATGAATTTCCGTTAAATAAAAATTTCACTTGCTTCTAACGTCCATATTTACAGGGTCATACAACTTGTAAATTTTTTATCCATTTTTTTATTCATCAATTAAAGTAGCCGAATGTATGCAGCGAATGATAATAGGATCATCGGTTCAGCGGAACTGCCCGGCATTAAAAATCGGTTCTGCTCTGATTAAGATTTTCTAGAAAACCAGGAGGCACGCGCGCCCGCGCCTACACGTGACTCATTTCGAAGTCACGAATCGGTGAGTTACGACGAATCGCCTATATGCAAGCAGCACGAAATCTTTATAGAGTTGCTCCTGTTCGTATGGAATTCGTGTGGTAAATTAATATAATAATAATGGCTGTATATATACAGCCACCAGTACCATTTGGGTGGAATAGATCGGTCGTGGGATTATAAAAAAATAGAATAAAAAAAAATCAAGTTAAAAATAAAAATTCAAGAGGCTGAAATTTGCACGGAAAATTTTTAACTACAAATACTTCCCATGCTTGGATGTGGTCAGGGCTGGTGAGCCTTGCGAACGATTTTATCGAAACGAAAAATTCGAGAGACGCACAAATGACGGCTTCTGCGATTAGATAACCTTATCAATAATTCGAGGTCCTTGGCCCTCAGAGACAAAAGGAGCGTGGATCTCTGTAAGCGTGATAATTCACGCAATCGAACGAATTATCGCGACGATATGAATTTAGTTGGTCAGCGAGGATCACGCGCGGCGACCTTTCGCGGAGTAGGATATTTTATCGCAGATTGTGAACGCGCACGCGCGACAGATAGCTGAGCGACCGTCTCGCATAATGATGTTCTTTCATTAGGATTCCATCTGGAGGGTCAATGTGTTTTTTTTAAATATCATCCTCGGACACCATTTTTTTTTCTTAGTTACTCCTCGTTATTTCTTGTGAACCCGGCATTACGTTCGGCGATAACGAAACGCCTGCTCGATCATCGCGGCTCTTAGTCGGTTCGCTTGTTCTTTCTTGACTGATCGTTAAGAGGAGTCAACGAATGAATAAGGACGTTTATTTAACGAGAAATTAAATGAGCGTGAGAAATTTTGCAGGTAAATTATACCGATGGTGAAAATTTTGAAAAAAAATTTTAATCAGTGCTAAACCCCGACGCACCTGATTTTTACCTTTTTTTCGTTTAAAGTTAAACAACATGCAGCTCGCTGAATAAAATTTCAAGATCGCCGACGAACCACGTGGAAATTACATATAAAATGCACGCATTCCTTTTTTTGCATAAAACATAAAACCGTGGTAATAAAATTTTCCAAATACACGAAGCTGTACTCTTCGTTATAAATTTCCTGTATCGTTAATCACTTTAATTGAATCCACGTGCCATTTCAAACGAATCGATCATCGCGTTGACGAATCGTCTTGAGATAATTAGGCCTTATTCGTCGCTATGAAAATCACTGTAAATACTATATATAGGGTAAATCAGAAACTAAAGCATCACTTGGTTTTACCATAGAAATCAAACAGCCTACTGCGGGCAGTGGGGTAAATCCTGACACTCCTGTATATACATATATATTTCATAACCAAAAATAATAATACCAAAGAATTCTCACCGAGGAAAACTTGACGCTGAAGAATTCACAGTATTTCACAAAAAATTTCATTATCATCCTAAAAACAAATTTTCGTCGACAAGACGTCAAATTACGCTAATCGCGAGCGATATTTCGCGTTCCGAAATAAGATTCGCAGTGAAAGAGATAAGAAATGCGAGAAGCAAGATAACGAAAAAAAATCTGAAAATACGTAACAAAGATAAAAGACAGCGATAGCAGAAAGGAAAAAAAAAATCGAAAATCAAATTTCCCGCCACTATACGGAGTTTCGTACGAGAACCGAGAGATGGCGAATTTTGACAATAATCGACAATTCGTTTCACTATTTATCTTGTATCCCTGTGCTTTGTCTCGTATCAGTTGACGATCGATCGATCTGCGATCTATCGGATTTCCAATGGAACTACTGCTCTATCGTTGCAGTACTGCAACCACGACCGAACGAATTCCGACTAAGTAAATGTGCGACCGTTTGGTGACAGCTGATTGGCCGAGTAACATTGCGTTACGCAAACAGCCTTTGTTTCGCGACTCTCGCGTCTAAAGCTAATGAGAATCGTCGACTTGGATGTGCACGCATTCCCGTGCGTGCCACATACCGCCCATTACGCAATTTCGCGAGTGTGTACTGCGTCGCTTCGGTGAGAACAAAAGAGTGACTTTATACAACACGGACATGAAATATCATATTGGTGAACACCGAGTGAATGCAAGGTGTTGTGGGTGGAGCATAAGAAAAAAATATAATATTTATAAATATATAATAATAATAATAATTTATTACAAATATTTTTATTAATTATTTTTCCCGTCTACGCCATTGTAAATTTGCTTTTTTTCTCCCTCTCATGTCCCGCCTTTGATTTATCCCAAGCATGTGGACCAGCCTTTATTGACTACATAGCCGCACTTACATTGAACCCAATGGATTGTTATACGGCTACAATCGCGCTTAAGGGTTTCATATGAATTCAGTAAGTTCCGCGTGCGTTGCGTAACGCACGGAAATGCAAGCCAACGAGCAATATAGGTCTCAGCCCTGTGCCAGAAACGAAAATATCATGCGAAACCGCGAGCGAAAATACCAAATCAAGTCGGCCAGGAGCGTAGAGCGTTAAGTGCAGGTCGTTGATCCTAGGTGGATCGGAGTCGATGTGTTTGGCGGGAAATTTTGGAATTTTCAAAATTAGTATTTTTTTTATTTTTTTTTTTTAAGGAAAGACCCGCACGCGACGAGCGATGACAAATGACACGTGTTTGTTATACCTTTATTGACATTGTATTTGACATAAGGAACTCGTACAATACTTAAGAAGCTGTAATTGAGTTATATGTTTTATCTATACTTCTTAACAGTGGCGAGGGGAATCCCCCTTCTCTGTGTACACCACTGCCGTGCTACTGGATAACAGTTTTAACCGTGAAACCATACGTGAACCGAAACGCGTATAGTCTGTTCGACGTTACTGCTAAGCTGGTTCCGCTTATTTTTTTTTTACATTTTTATGTTTGTTTTTTATTTTTTTCTCGTAGCTTTATTAACCTCGTAGATTATGTTGCTGTGGATCACTGGGATTTCGTTGTTATGGAGATTCCGAGAATTTATTTTTTAATCGATCTGACTGGACTTAATGGAAATTTCAACGACGTGACGTTTCTATGTATATGTATGTATTATATGCATTTATGACTTGGTAGAATCAATTTGAAGTGACAGCTGATAAAAATATTATTATCTGAATAGATTTATTTAATACTTTTGGCTGTGACTGTATTTGGAGTTTTACAACTGAGCATATATGTATATACTATGTTCGTGCAATTTTTCCAATAGCAGGTGCTCTTGCTTCTACTATTCAAGATTAAAATGAATTTTCGAAATTTTGCATCGTCCCGTCATTTTCGCATGTGTTCCCTTTTTGTATGCTTTTTTTCACTCGCAAAACCTGTTTGTCCGCGATCGCCGATACCAATCGCAAAGCCACCGGGGATCCTTTTTGCATGCTTTGTGGCCACTTCCAGGTATGTGCATACTGCGTGGACTCATATGTGAAATTTTTCACGTATGCACGACTGGACCTTTCTGAATGGAACTGGAGGAGTTATTAATTTTTTTTAAATAAAAAAATTTCGAAAAATTCGACTACACGTTTTGCATAGTTTTTATACTTTTAACGTGAAAATCGACTGCGTTTAAGTACGCAGACGTATTATGGTGTCGCGATGCGTATTTACCTATTATTTCATTCTTCATACATTTTTTGCACGTGGTATTCGTGGCTGTTTTTACAGCGTAAAAAAATATTGATGCAAAAACGCTTCGTTAGTAGATTCGCAAAATACTGTGATCTAAAAAAAAAATTTTCACATTCTTCCACCGTCGCTTGAAATCCGTAAAAACAGAGTTTTCTAATTTATCGCGAAAACAGTTTAAAACTTATTTTGGCTGGTTCCCCGGCGAGAGTACACAAAAATAGCCAAGGTGGAATTGCAGATGTAAGATTTTGAAATACCTAACCACATTTTATCTAAGCGCAAGCCATTAAGACTTTTTGGCAAGACAACGGGGAACACGGTGTTGAGATTCAGATTTCTCAAAACCAGGTAATTACCCCAAAAAAGAAAATTGACCACAAAATAATCTGTACCCGTGACCATAATAAATTTGTACGTCAATTTCCAAATAACGATTAATCGCTAAAAAAAACTAAAAATCAAAATCACTACACTAAAAAAATAAAATCAAGCATACAAATAATAATTACCAAAATATCCTGCAGCGACACCGGCATCAGTGAGCACATGGACATTTTACCACATAAATGAAATCCACCAGCTCGAAAATAGAAATCGAATAAAAAAAATTCAAAAACCTCAAGATCTTACAAAAAGTTCACTAAAGTTCTCCGGGTCCACTTCACATTTCGAAAATATCCCGTTAACCGTGCGAAGAAAAAAATCTATAAATAAAAAAGGATTTTCTCATTCCAAAGAAATTCCTTCGATCCCCCATAAATCCAGCGGAAATCGAGTCGAGAGATTGAAAATAAAATTAATAAAAAAAAGGACTTCAAAAATAAAAAAAAAATCACCAGCAGCCACGAGAGGCAATGAGACTGTTGACATTCCTAAAGCCGAGTGCACACTGTCCATCCAGATTGCATGGAGAGACTTTCAGAGGGGAATTCCCTATATTAAATTAACCTACAGTCCGGCTATAGTCCGTCGGCGATATAATCCAATATCGTTGCAAAACGACTAAAGGCTGCTCCGCACAAGAGCGACTCGCGTCCCGTTCACAATTAAGCGATACGAAACGGGAAACGAGTTCTGCCCCAAATAATCGTTTCATCGTTTCGTTCCGAGTCGGTAGATAACTCCCCCCCTCCTCCCCCTCTGGACCCCCCCTTTCTTTCGCGTAGATAAGTAAGTATAAGGTAGGTCGTTACCAAGTTGCTATATTGCTAATTTCCGGTCTACACGTGTACGCACTATATATGTATACTAGAAAAAGCTTAGAAACAGCAAAGAAATCGTGTTAACGTAAATTTAAAGGAGAATCGATTTTCTCTAAGAGCTAATTAAGCTCCGTTCACGGAAACGTCTTTGGGGCCTTATAACGTTATTCGTGCAATTCAATAAATCAATTTGGGTGAATCACCCTGTACTTCCTACAATCAAGAGATAAAAAAAAATTTTGTATACAGACACGAAATGTTATTGATTTTATATATTTGGCGTTTATTAATTAAAATTTTCATTTACAGCATCCAATCGCACTATATCGTTATTACTTTATCTACCGAACACCCGGAACATTTTTATTTTCGTTCAAACGCCTGGAACGTTTCACGCTATCGAATTTCTTTGGAGATAATAATAATATTAGGGCATCTAGTTTTCGAGAAATTTTTTCGCTATGGGCACACATATATATACACATACACGGCAGACAGTAAATTCGCACGAATGTAAAGAAATGGCAAATAGATCAATTTAGAAATTGATAGCCCGAAAAGTCATAGAAATCGAAACGCTTGGTTTTTGGTTAAAGATCGTATGTCGACCTATATATCTGAGAACTATGGGCTCCCTAGTCTTCCCTGATATATATATATATATATATATATATATATATAACATCTGATTATACTTCCATAGAATATTCCTACAGCAAGTATAAGAAGGTCCCTTTTCAGTCCCAAGAGTAATTCGATACTGGCTCGAGGCCAGCGACAGCTCAGGCCGGAAAATAGCCCAGAGTTTAAGTCCTCGAGATCGAGAAGGAGGCGACAGAGGAAGATTGTGGGCTGCTATACAGGGCAGCGACAGTCGCATGCAGCAGCGGAGAGACAGTCTCGTGTGAGTCAGTCCAAAAGATTGGGACACGTGAGGATGGAATTAGAAAGAAAGAGAAAAATAATTAAAAGAAGAATCAAAGGCTGGATCCCTAATGCACAAGAAACGGTAGTCGGTAAAAAAAAATGCAAAAAAATTTTCACTTTTTTTAAATAAACTTTTTTCCATTCCTATCTCATTTTTTTTTCAAAATGTCACTCTACAAGTATCCAAAAATTCTCGACTCGATTTCACGTGTCACTTTTTTTTTCTCTCTTGTCCCGGCAAAACTTCAACCCGCTTGAACTTTTCACTAGACTCCTCCCAACCCACCTCGCGCGTCTCACGACGGTTAATGGGCACTTTGAGAAGTGGCAAACTCGCGAAATGGCACTTTCGCCAAAGTCTTGAGCGTTATGCGAAAAGCGTCTGCCGGTGAGGATGGTCGGGCAGCCACTGGTTGCGATGCGTGTGCGCTAATATAAGCAACGGTTGTACGTCCGAGTGCGTGAAGGAGTGCGTACATGTGGGTACGGTCAAATATTACATTAGCGAGCGTCGTCGGGACGCTGAGCGCCGGAGGGGTAGGGGGGAGGGGTAGGGGGGAGGGGTAGGGGGGAGGGGTAGGGGGGAGGGGGGAGGGGAAGCTCAGTATTATAATTTATAATTCGATCCTCGTTGGAATTCTATTGTCTTCTTCGAAGCAAGTTCCTATTACAATTTATTGGACCAATGAAACGTATTTGAATGTTAATTTTTGAAAATAATTTTGAAAATTTTGCACCACGATACTGTTTTACACGTGTCCATGGTTTTCTTACGATTGGTTCGATTAGATTTTTTTTCTTTTAACGGCGCGTTATCAATGGACCGTGAGGTGGCAGAGATAATAAATTTTTAACGTTAGTAGATATAACTATATATTATTAACTGTAAAAATTGGCGGGAAAATTTCGCATACTTAATTTTGCACTGTCGTAAGATTAGCGAACAATGTCCAATCTAAAATACGTATGGTGCCACTATGCATCTATTGGTACAAGATGGAGCTCGGTGTACGCGCGCTGTTATTTGCAAATAATAATTGCAAATATTACGGGCACGAGTCGCGAATTATTCATTCGCCACGTAATGGCGCGTAAGGTGCAATCGTATTTGCAAGTAAACAATTACGCTCAATACATCCGTCCAGTGCGATTATGGACGTTCGATTCGTTCCTTTTTCATTTGCAAATTTAATTTCCGTACAAGATTTCGCGTCAAGGACACTGGATGGTTTAGCCATTTGCAAAATCTTATTTCAATGTACATTCCTGTTTACGGGTTCGAGTTTCTTTTATATATTTTACAAATAAGCAGGTTTTTTTTCAAAATTCGAACGTTCCTCCGTTTCGCTTAAGCAGATTACGCAAATGCGATTTGGCAGGAATGTGACGCAGTGAATTTTTTTTGGCAAGCGAAGGTTTTTTGTATTGACACTCTTGATAGTTATCAATATCGTTTACTGATAAGAATTGCAACTGACACGCGTGACCTCGGGATCGATTAGCGCGACATTCGATAACTAGAGCCCTTATCTGTAACACAGCTTTATTTTAGTACAGTCAACGACAAAAAATCTTTTTTTCTCTTCTCTCAAGGACCTTTATCCATGACCTTAAAAAATATGACTCATGAAAATAAAAAAAAATTTTCAAATCCCATCGATTTAAATCACACCCTGTATATTAATCGTACTGCATATCAAGCTTATACTGAATTTAGCTTCGAATTAAGAATTCGCGAGCGACTGTACTCCGCATGTAGGATTGAACAATTGGCACAAGTTTAAGTAAGCCATGTGCGTAATTCCACGAAGATGACCTCGCTGGGATATTGAGAAAAAGTCACGTGGTTACAGATTATCTCCTGAAAGCTTATCAATAAAAAAAAAATTCTCTCATAGTAAGAAATTAAGCTTTGACGTCACGTGAACCTCTTCCTTCATCGTTACTTTTGATATCCAATGACATTTAGGCTCGGTTCACACGCGAAATCACCAGGTGGCTTTTTAAGATTCGTTAAAAGCATACATAAACCTACTTTCGATATTTGTTATTTATTTATATTACATATGACACATAACGCGTCAGATTTCGATTAAATCCCTCATTTTGTCATCGATCGTGAAAAGTGAATTTATTAATTTAAAATTTATTCATATATTCAACGCGAACTGTGTGTGCGCTGCCCGACGTTTCAGTACATTACGTAAAGTACCTGTCCGTCCAGGGATGGAATTTTTTATAAATTTAAAAAAATTCAAATTTTCAAAAAAAACCTATAAAGCGAACCTGGGTGTCTCGTATGAAAAAGGAAATGTCACCCAAGCGATGTACACAGAGCGCGTTTAAATATTAGTCACGTGCAAATGAATTTCAACTAGTCTATAAACCGCATTGCGCGATGCATTTCCTTCCATTTTTTTTGACAAATATCAATTTACATGCAAAAGGTCTCTCGCCGATATAGAAATTAATAAATTAATACGGACTGAGAATGATTAATGTTTAAATCTGTGAATATATTTATACAAACCAATATACATACACATATATCTGTATACATTGATATTCGTTACCCCATAAGCGCACGAGGGAATTGCCACACTTTTTTTGCAAGCCAAAATTAAATTCAACCACATTCGAACCGCCGTGTAATAAAGTTCCGCCGAATTTACTGTCTTAATTGGCGCATGCGCGTTACGCGTTAAAGTAATTCGAACCAATGAAAATGCAGGATTTTATTTCGAGCCTCCACTTTCCTCTCTATGTACTTCGTGCTCTGTGACCCTTTTTTTCTGAATACACCAGTATTTCCCAATACTTGGAATTTTCAAGGCTCGTCATTGTCGCCGGTTGAGAACAGGATTTGAAATATATTTTTTAATTATTAATTAATTCCGAGGGCGGTCGAGCGTGTCTGGCTGACGAAGTGTCATCTTCGTCTTCGAGTATCTCGTTAGAAGGTAGGAAACTGAGAGCCAAGTGGGTTCACGCAATGTATTCGACTAGCGGCTGATATACGAACTATGTATTAATAACTCAATATACATATAGATAACACATTTTATCGTGATAAATGATGCTAATTAAAATACGATAATCTACGATAAAAGACTGACATTAGAAACTAAATAAATTTTCAAAAATACTAAAAATTGTCTTGAATAACAATTTATTTTTTTTATTCAAAATTAAAATGAGTATCACTGTATACCTATCTCACTATCTATTCGATTAATCGTGTTCCCAGAGATATTGAGGTCATATTCGGTGTGTCTAATCAAAATTATATCTAACCTAGAATAAAGGCACATGCATTCGCGGAAAATGGTGAACACGTTTTTCTGCCTCACCATAATTATACCTCTACAAGTTATTATTGTCTTGTACGTGGTCCTAGAGTGTAACTGTTAATTACGTCTGGACGAGAATTGCGATGCGCCGTAGCATAATTAATAGCGACACTGATTGTATTACGTTTAGCATATACGTGGTGTCTATGTTGATATATATATATATATTCATGGTATCAACGTATACTGACATATCAACATACCAATGTATTTCGCCCAATAAAATTCCACCCCGAATCTCCACTCGAATATTTATTAAAAATGGTAAAAAAAAAGTCACATGGTACAGCTGTATGTATAAACCATTGCAAATTATGTAAAACTATTTCTTTAATGTATATATATACAATACCCAGTGAACCTCAGCAAAACTGGATAAAAATAATAATAATGATAAAACAGCAAAAAAAATATATCTCAACGTTTCGCACGAAAGAAACTCATTGATTTCCAGTGTGTCTGGCGTAATGGCCGGATGTGTCCTTCGGCGTAAGGGAACAACATAAAAGAAAATGTAGAAAGGAGCACAAAAAAAAGGATTGAAAGGCCGTCATTACGTTTTTCACTCATTTTCTTGGTAAGTAACGAACCGGCTGCCATCTATCGGTGAATCAAAGAACCGTTACGAAAAAAAAAAGATTCAAACACATGGATCCACATACGATCCCACATATGAGCATTGTAATATGTTCTGTAATGCATGTATAAAATTTCATCATATTGCATATATCAAGCAGGGTACATATACATCCACATATGTAACTCGTATGCAGAAGGGGGGAGGGGGGGGGGGGTAATCGCGTGTGCGTACGAGGTCATAAAACTGCAGTCGCCACCAAGCCCTTGCACTTGTCCCCAATTGCAAGTAACGAGGATGCAAGATTACTATCGTTATCTCTCCTGAGATAATTAGCTGATGCACACGTGGGACGTAATATCCCATTAATCCCACAATAAAAGCCGCGAAAGATGCTTGGATGAATTTCGTGAAAATCATACGTACCCACATATGAGCGAGATGGTTCATATGTGATTGCGTAAAATAAATGAATACCATATATAAAAAGTAAATATGCATAAAGCAGATATCGAAGATCGAGCCAATAAATAAATATAACAAATTTTCCACATATGTCACATACGTGACACGTATCACACACGACGTCGTCGTATCTGATATCGTCGAGGCCGACTGCACGAGATGCTGTAGGCGGTTCTAATGGTAGTTGCTTCCCTAAGCACATATGTACCACGTGCATATACATATGTAATAGTCGATCCACATATGTGATATATGCACAAGTACAGACTCTGTGCTCCATATAGTAAATAGAAGGCTGGAACTGTGGGTGGCGGTTGGGAGACAATGGCCGAGTTACGGCAACCCTATCGATCTGGCCACCCTGTACATAGAAACCATCCCCTATACGATACACGTGTTCACATATGCGTCCCATGCATGAATATTATAGGGAAACGGACGTGCGAGTCAAAATTTCCCATGTGAATTTCAGTGTCCGTTCAATTCGATCGCGCGAACCAATTTTTGCGCGACTTTATATTGACTTTTAATACGATAATTATAATCGATCGTTAATTGAATAGAAAATTATCAATTTTTTTTCCTTATCACTCAACCACACGGTCCACACATGTGAGACCCCGAAGTCTTGCGTAACGTACGTAAAAAATTTTTCAACGACTAACGGTAATTAACTACGTCATCGAAGACACCTAACGAATTCCGCACGCGTTAATCAAAAGTACCGCATCGACGAACCATACGTGCGATTTTTGGCTACACATATGTGCCAAGACTGTATACGGTATACGGTACCGGATTTTCACCACGTGTGTATAATCCACGAAGTGACTTCCGGTACGATTTAATAATGACTAATACGGCCAGTATACTTGTTCATATATTATATACATGCGTTACATACCGGGTGCATATGTGATACTAGAGGCAGGCGTCGTTATGACTCAATTCGTTATGCGTCCAGGCCAACTTTGTATACTTATGCGCAATAACTTTTTCTACGGGTACCTATATGTATCTATAAACGCACACGTGCACGATACCTGAATATATATCGCATATGTGGCATATGTGAAATACCGTATGGCCCCGTCACGGAACGTGAATTTATATATCGAATGATGTGCAAGGGTGCATGTAAGACGCACAAAATGCCAGTCAGAGCATATCCCATTGTCCGAGTACCTAGGTGCATCTAACCTGTATATTCTGTGTGTACAGTACGTAGCATAATTAATACAGATATATCTGATATGCTTCAAGGTGTAAGGCGTAAAAAAAAAATGTGCGCATTTGGTACAGCCTGTACGTTGATAAGCGCAGTAAAGGTTTATGTTGCGGGTGAGTAAAAAAAAATGTATACAGAGACGCATAAAAAATTTACGCTTATCTAGGGTAAACCGGTGGGGCGAAACGAGATGAGGTAATTCTTTTAAAAAGTTGTAAAGGGGGTGTAAATTTTCAAAGTAAAGTCCATTAGGTATAACTTTTCTTTTATTTTATCATTTATACTTTACGAAGATGGACCATAAAACGTATGGATATGCTTACCATGTATGTTCTGTGATGCTGATGCTGATGATGAATAGTGTGATGGTGGTAGTGACGTTTCTCCTTTACGTGATGTTTCCCATGGTGTTTTCCACCCCTATGGGGTGGATACGTATGGTAAACCATATTGACGCCGAAACAAGGTTGGCGTCACCTGACCTCGCCAAGGACGCATTTCGACGCCCCTGCCTTTGAATTTTCGTGGTTACGATTTGACGCTGTCAGACCGACGCCAGCGCCTACGCCAACGTTATTGCTACCCCCGTTACTCGTACCGGTGCCCGTAGCGACGCTCTGCAACTTTCGGGACGTCTGACCTCCGACCTCCGTGAACTTTTCGTCTTGGGACTCTGTCGGATTGCGACATGTCAAGTAACCTTCGTCGTTTACGTAAAAAGACATACGATCGATGGGTATCAGCTTGACGCTGGAACCGATCGGCGTTACCGTTGTCGCTGGGTCTAGCTTGACTAGCGCCGCTTGAAGTTCGAGGGCGTCCATCTCTTTTTTTTTGAGACTCAATTTATGCGTTTTTTGGGGATTTGATAAGGGTGTAGAGTGGTTAGTTTTTTTGGCGTTTTTTTTTAAAAGGTCAGTTCATTCTATTTGGATTTTCTTCTTGGTCACTGATTGCTGTGAATTTTTTGGTTACGTTTTTAGCATTTTGAATTTTTCTCTTTCGGTTAAATATGTAATTTTCTTGGTCTTTGGCACTTTTTTTACGGATATTGGGATTCTTGTGGATTTTGATTTTTACTGTTTATGCTTTGGGAATTTTTTTTTGTTTTTAGTCAAAATTCGGTAATGCACTTTTTGGGGAATTTTTGGAATTTTATTATCCTTATGTCGATGGAACGTTAAAATTTGCTAATGACCAATTTTGATTTTGAGATCAGTCAGGTAACTCTCTCTCAAAATTATCTCTTTACTAAATTCTTACTGGTAGTGAGGTTTCTTTTGGAAATGGGGCAGTTTATTAGTCAATCGACGATCTTTACCGAGTCTAGCCGAAGGGAATGAATGAAAAATTCGAATGAAAAAAAAGATTGATTTTCTCTTTGCCTCCTTTCCCTTCCAATTAAATTCGATCAAACGATTCGCTATCCTGATCGTAGCAGATCGATAGTATCGCAGGCAGTTTTGATTTTACCTGCAAAGTAAAAATTTTTCAAAATTTCTTACGCCTCGCTACCCCAACGTATATACCAGTCAAATAAACGCATTGCCAAACCGTCGTTGACCCAGAACGCTCGTAGCAATATATTTCGCAAAAATGTGCAAATATTCATAAAATCGCGATTCAACAGTTTTCGCCAAGATCAAGTTCATCCAAGTGAATTTGTTCGCTCGATTATCTCCTCTACTTGCGAAATCTCACTGTATCCCACTCTCATCCATCGCACCTATTTTTGCAACTATTTGCAAATTGCTAAAAAAAATATATCGCCAAAACGCCAATTAACAATTACCTCAAATCCCTTTAGACAATCATTGGTTACAAAATTTTCAAAAAAATTTTAATCAACAAGTTCATAATCAATTAATGCATTTAGCATACGACTATTAATAGTCTCTAAATTAGCAGTGATAACAGTACCGTAAGCTTATCATTCTTACTAAAGGGATTTTGCCAGTCTTACCCATGCAAGAAGCTTTACGAGTGGTACCCTTAAGCCGTATACAGAATCTCAGGATGAATTGGCGCATTCATCCAGCATCCAAGTACCATCCAAGATACTTGGCTTGGCACCAGAAGCACCACGAGTACCAACAGTTTGGATATATTGTAACAAGAGTTGAGTATGCAATTAAGTGATCCAAAGATATAACGGGTGTCACGACTAAAATGAAGGAAAAGATTTTTTTAATTTCAAAAATTTGAAAAACTGTCCTATACACAATTAAGGGTAGTAAGTAATCAAGAGCCTGCAATAGCGCTCCATAGACTATAGAGTATCCTAAGGGTGGGGAGCGTACAACAGAAGGGTTGAAGAAAGGCAAAAAAAAGGAAATTATAATCTCAATGAAATTTTGATTAATTATAATCAATAACCTTTGTCATAACCTGGCTTCGTTCTTCAAACAGAAACTCGATCCCCTTTCCAAGCGATTGCGTTAGCACCAATTCTTAACGGGGGTGGATGGGTGGAAAGGCAGACAGAGAATTAAAAGGATAGGGCGAACAGACAGATAAAGAAATTTAAGGGTTGCTCCAAGGACTTTGTCAGTCCGACAACCCCTACTATACACTAATAGTAGTTAAGGGCTGCAGAAAAAAAAGTCCTTGCACGTTGAATGAAAAAAAAATTAAATCTAAAATAATTTCGAATTTTCCAAAGATACAACCTGATAACGCAAGAGCAGCACAGATAAAGATTTAACATAAAAAATACTCGTACGAGAATACCTATGCAATATAGTACAGTGTAGTGCAAAAATTCGAATTCATATATCAAGAGACTCGAAAAGGATGTAAGGCCCATTCTCGGAATGGGTATGGGCCCGACTGTCGTAAATATTCTGGGCCTAGTGAGATTCTAGGAAAGCTTAATCCTTTGTCGGGAGTGCAGTGTCCTGCTCGGAAATCGTGCAGTAGGAGGAGCTCGGGATACAGCGCGTATTAAATTTCAAGGATTCGCACTTGAGGATCGCGGATCTTCGAGATAAGATGAGGCCCCGGGATAAAAGGGGGGGACTCATCTTTGTCAGCCATCCAGCTGCGAAGGTTTCCCAGTCCAATTCTGGGCCCGCGCCTACGCGATCCTTACAGCTGACTTTCGCCCACCGTTGGGTCCTACACAATTCCGAGTATTTTTTATTTATTTTTTTTCATGTTTTCAAATCTCTCTTTGTCTCATACTAAACGTCATCTTTTCTGAGAATTTAGTTCGCCTGGATAGATCCTTTGCTAACTGCGTCCCTGTGGTATGGTAATAAAGAAAAATTTCAGCCCATATTTATAATTTTTTGATAGTGGTAGAAAAATAATATTTTTTTTTCTGATAACGATAAATAAATTATCTATTTTTCGCTGCGATTTTTTTACTCTGGGAACTTTCCTGTTTTCAATGAAATCATCCCCTCTCAAGGCGAGTGGAATAATGAGGACATAACCCCCTTCGCTAAACAACCCTCGATTCTCACGAAAATTTTCGCAAGAATTATATATATATAGGTGCGTGTGTCTTATTGAATTTCAAGTAAACTTTTTTCCCTTTTACAACAGCTGTTCTTATAAAAAGTAATAGCACACGGCACATGCGTTTCAATCATTTCTCAACCCCAATTCTCCAACCCCTATGCCGGATCGCATTAGACCAGCAACTTCGCCCAGCAACTGCCATCCGAGAAACGATAAATTCGCAAATGAGACAGGAGAGTCTCGGAGGATTTGAAAGGAGTTCACGGGGGGTCAAGGATGATACTGTAAGATATCAGAGGTCAAGAGTAGGGGTCGTGCAAGTGAAAAAAAAATTTTTTAAAATAAAATTACGCACAAAAAATGTCAGAGAAAAAAATTAGAAAAAAATAGGAGTAGTTCGCATCAGAATTTACATAGGTCCAAGATAGTGAACGTCAAAAGCGCCAACTAACAGTAGAAAAATACAGTGTTGGTCAGCCACTGAGGGTAATTGGTATTGCCACCCCCTCCCACCACACACCTGAAAATAGATTTTCTTTGTTGGCCACCATTGTATTCTACTAATTGGCATCTTGTGCACAATGCCACTTCAGCCCCAGTGCGATTAGGGTTGCCAACTTATTGTTCGTGACGGTTGGCCATTATATTTAAAATATGTTGCCAGGACCACCAATACTCCGGCACTCGGCCAAAAGACTCAAAAAAAAGCTTTCAAAATACTTTTCAACATTTTTTTTTCAAACAGTTGGTCACCCTACCACAGCATCGGCACTCCAGTACCTAGCAATGCACTAACATCAATTTTTCAACGTGACTGTACCCAAGTATCCACCATACTTGAAATTTCATTCGTACGATCAATGCACAGGAAACGAATGACAAAGACCATATTACAATTATTCAATTCCTTTTAGCGAGTTCACCGATACACGTGGTCAATATCAAAAACAATAATTAATTTTTCAAATAACGCCCACAGTACCAAAAAAAATTATCCATAGAGCCACGCAACAATAATCAATTAAAATAGCACAATTATAAAATTAATGGTATTCTGATAAAAAAAAAGTTTCAATTATACCCCCTGCCCCCCCTGCCCCCTGCCCCCTGCCCCCCTCCAAACAACCAACCAAAAACGAAAAACAGGGTAATCGCAGAAAGTGGATTAAAGTGATAAAATAATTAGCTACCAGGTACCCGACTCCGATGCTAAGTCAGTTAATTAGCACAAAAGTGCTCGTATCGTTAAGTTACGCTTCGCGAGGCTAATTGAATTAGAGAAATTTCATTGGCACCGCTTTCCAAAGTGACAACGGGGCTGCGAGCCCGTAAATACGTACAGTGACAAAAAAATACAAGGACACACAAGCGATTGACTTGCGAGTACCGTGAAATAGCCTGGAGTTATATACCGGGTGTACAGAGATCATCGGGGCTCCTTTTGATTATCAATATAAATGTAAATTAACGCAGTTCGTTAGTCGGCATTCAGAGCTTTAAAGGTTAGGTGGGTAAGTATGTGAAAGATAGTCACATAAGAAGATAGGTAACGTAAAGGATAGACCATGTATACATATACAGTGGTCATTCATGACAGATGCAACCACCTGAAGTTAGCCGTCCATATGATTTCTATGGTGAAGCCAACTTCGGGTGGTGCGTTTGTTATGAAGAACCCTATATATATATATATAAGGTAAGAAAGCAAGTAGGAAGGTACATGGGTAGGCAGGCAGGTATATATATATATATATAATTGAATATAACCCAGGTAGACAGACGCTTCCTCCTGATCCCTTTTACCTTCTTGAACAAGAAAACAACAGGCCTGCCAACCTCAACGCTTTATTCGTAATTCGCAAAACACCAGGAATTTCGATCTGGAACGTTCGACTCGCAACGACAACGATGAGCCACATTCGGACAACTGTCGATCATTACTAGACGTATTTACTAGCAGAGGAGACCAACTTTCGATTACTATAATGGACAGTGATTTCGATGTCAGGAGGATATTCTCACGAAGTCAATAGAGCTAAGAGAGAGAGAGAGTAGTAAAGTCACCTGTCTATTGGCATCGTTAACAAATCCGACAGAGCAAAGGCAAATCGAAAAGTACCCATATGGAGACTGGATATGTGTATGTGGGATTGTTATTATTATGATAAAATTACTATAGGCAGTACAGTTACGTGGGTAGATATGTGGACAGGTAAATATATATATATATATATATATATGCTTAAAAATAACGTGAATTTTGACTAATTAACAGAGTTTTAATAATTTGCGAATTTTTTCAAAATATTCATATCGCACTCTAAACGGCCGATCTTTATCTTAAGTGAGATGACGAGACCAGGATTACCTGTTATTGCTGTATAATGCTGCTTCCCACCCAGGATGTGTATAAAGAGAGGTTAGATGAGATCAGACGATAACAGGAATAATCGTGTAAGAACAGAGTCGACTGACCGTGGTTAAGTTTGCTAAGGAGAAGAAGTCGAGTGATCGCAGGCAATTGCCGAGATCGATAGATCGATAGATCACGGGAGAAAAAAAGGGAGGAAGTCTTTCGCAAGAGATCGGTAAAGCCTGAGAAAAATTCTTCAGGGTATTTATGGGGGGAAAAGTGATTTTGTATGTCTCTACGATCAACGGGGGAACGAGGCATGGCTGGTGGCGTTAATCGAACAAAAAGATAACAATTGATTTTATATACGTGGAAGGCCGCGATTGCGTAATAGCACGCTATAGTGATTTGCGGCGATTGCGATTGGAAAACCATCGATTAGCGGAGAGAGAGAGAGGAAAAAAATTTTCAGTGACAGAAAGTCACGAGGAAAAAAAAATATAAGGGATATGTTTGTTTAACTGTTTTTATACTTGGTGTGAACTGTACCTTTACGTTGGTTCGTACAAGTGACGTAATTTTAGCTACAGTCAAGTATGACTTGAAGTACCATATACTGATACTAGGCGATAAATTGATGATCCATAAAAATATATATATACTAAAATATTTTTTCTTCGATTTAAAAAATTTTCAAAAATGTCCCAAAACGTCATTCTCTCGCGCGACAATGAAAATTAATGGGGAAGCATTGACGATCGATCGAATATTGAGAGTTAAAATATTGGAGGTGAAAAGCACTCGTGCACGATCAATAAAAAATATTCAATGATTCATATGCTCCTTTGATTGATGAAAATCATTTTAGTACCTCACCATACTCTACATATATATATATAAAATCAATAGACAGTAATAAAAAAAATTGACATAAAATCAATAAAAAAATTTGCAAAAAAATATTTTTGCAAATACACCTATTATGTATCCATCGGTAGCATATGTACGTTTTCAGTATTACACAATATACCCGCAATAATTCTTCCTAGTCTATCCTGTACAATAGAATACGCTTGGGTCAGGTTAGGTTAGCCAACGTAAAGATTCGTAACAGGAACCGTAAGACCCGCAGCTGGTTCGCTATCAGGATAATAACGGCATTGCCATTTTTCTCTACTTATACCGTGTGTCCGCGTTGCTACGCGGTACTGAATCGGCCATTGGCCATTCCGCTCGCAGGCTTTCATACGTGCACACGTGTATCGTTAATACGTCTGACTACTTCCACCCAATCACCACTTGACTCACGGATAAGATTTTTCAAAATGGCCGCCGTGCACTTTCCGCGAATTACTTTCTCGACACTGAGTATAGCCATTTCATTAATCCTTGCGGACTGATACATTGATAAGGGACACGTGTGTTGTGTCCATACGCTGCTTCCCTGATTAGCTCGTATGAGCTGACCTGACCTAACTGGTGAAGATCGGGATAGCCACGTATTGGCTGTGGAAATAAAAATTTTTTTTTTTGAAATTTCATAATATATGACGTGGCCATTTTTTGAACTAGTACTGCGTTATATACTGCATTGTTGCACTGCGTGTTTTTTTCTGTAGGTTACACGGTAGATAACCAGTACTTTAACCATCTAGGTTGCTGCACGGTCGATGGACGAATTATGCAGTGATAATAGGTTTTTATTTTTTGGATTTTTTTTGTATCGACTTTTTTTTATCCTAGAGGCCTATGGGATTATTCTGTGCAGTCTTGGCTTTTGGATAGCTTATGGGGCTAGACTAGTTTGGCAATACGATATCTGGGGGTAATTTATTTTTTGGGGGATTTTCGATGGATTTTGAATTTTTTTTTTAGTTCGTTCTTACAATTGCAGTTTTATGAGCTTATCTTGACGCACTCTGCTGTTTTTGATTACTTGGAGTGAGATGCACTTGTTTGTTTTTTATGCGATTTATATCACTTGCAACATACTTGATCTTTTTGATATTTTTTTTTTGAGTGGATATGCTTCGGATGGATAATAAAAATATCACGTGTATTATTTTTTTTGTATTTTTAAACACTAGTCACATACTCGACACTAGACTTTTTTTGGTGTCTGTTAAAAACGCGTAGAAAAGCGTCGTGAGATTATTTAACGAAGAAACGTTATACGCACGTTGAGAAAACGGATTTTCACTATGGTCGCAGGACTTCGTGTCTTTGTAACAGATAAGACGTAAAGTCGAAATTTCAAAAATTGACAAACTCCGAGTATAGAGGGAAACAGAGAAGCAGGAAAATTCGTAGTATCGAAAAGTTATCTGAAAAATGGACGTAACTGAAGGGAGAAAAAAAAATCAAAACAAAATAATACCCCAAATCTACGAAAAGTCACGACAGAACATCCAGCGCAGACCAGCCAAGGGCGATGGCATTTAAAAATTAGAAACGTGAATAAAAAATAATTTCAAAAATGTTGAACACAAAATATACCAAGATATAGCAAATTCTCAAAAATCCATCTAAAATACCTCATCCACCCAAAGACGAGCCGAGGTACTAAAAAAAAATCGATCAACCCCAAAAAAATCCCCTCACGCCCGTGCCAAGATTTACCAAAGGATCGAGAATTTTTAAAAAATCCTACGTTCGCTGGTTTCCCTCAAAAAAAATAAATCTTAAAAAAACAAACTCCCCGAGCACAGTTTACGTATTTTAGAACCACACATGACTCATACGTTGCTCCCACGATTCGCAGCGGTGCGGCACTGTGACTATAAAAAAAGTCAGCAGAGACACAGTCACAAAAAAGCCCCGTAAAATTCTTAATTATTTTCTCGAATCCGTGAAACGAACAGCGAATAAAAAATTATTTTTTTTTAAAACGCGATAAGAGCTCCGCGTGAATCCCGTACGTTATCAGTCGCGTATCTCCGTACGTACGTTAACGAATCCCAGGAGACATCTACGCTGGACCACCCGGAGCCCGCGATTCTGCGATTCTGCGATTCCACTTCTCTCTATCCGTGATGAACTCGTGGGGGTGGTTCGCTCAGGGGTGGGATCAATATGAGGTTGGGTGAACGCGGGAAATTCGCGCGCAGGTCCCACATCATCCCCTCACCTTCATCCCTCCGAAGCTCTCACTACCCTTTCTCACTGAGGGCACCCAGAGAGTCCATCTCTCTCTCTCTCTCTCTCTCTCTCGCCCTTGCACGGGACTATATGTATATGCATCCCTTAACAGCATACACACCCAGGGAACGTCCCTCTTGGTGCCACAGCCATCCTGGTTCCTCGTCATCCCCTTCGCCTTTCGGGATCCAAGTACAGCCTCTACCAACCCTTCCCACCCACCCCCCGCGACTCTTGGGATCCACAGCATCCACACCCTTAGCTACAGGTATACCTAAGCTGCAGACAAGTCCACCCTCTTTCGCTATGTGTACCTACTCGAAGCAGGTTTCTACTACAACGGCGTCGTGATGAACCCGTTTTCCACTTTTCATCCCTTAGGAGCACGCGGCAGCCCCTAAGGGATGATTTCCGTGCGCTACGACGATGCTCTTAAAAAATTCGAGATCCTCGAGTGTCCTGGAGAAAGAAAATGAACTAACGAGGTTAATATTTTTTTTGGTTCGAGTCTCCGCTAGGGGATGCAAAACTGACATCCGCAAGGGTTGAACTGATATTCATTACGAGATACCTCTCGTTACAAAGGAGGGGTGCCTGTAGGGATATTGGAATGAATTATGATAATGGACTATGTTGAAATTATTTTTCATTAATAATTATCATTTCTCACCCTTACGAAGGGTCAATTTTTTCCAGGGTAGTTTTCCTGAGATAAGGGGCGGGGGTGAGCCACTAGGGGTTGCAGGTCGTGACAATCAATTTATCTTACAGGGAATCCCCGTACCTCCTTAGGCAACGCCATCTTTTATCTACCCCCCGAAGTAATCTCAAATTCACCCCAAAACAATTTAATGCCAATGCGCTAAGGGTAGCTCAGGACTTTTGTCTGGATTATTTTATTTCCACCCTTAAAGTTAATCCACGACTACCTAACTGTTCAGCCATCGTTGAATTTGTAGAATAAGGGATGATAGGGGCTTGTCTTCTGATCGCTGATAATTGTGCATACCGAGGGGCGCTGGGGCGTCTCTTTAGTACGGTGAACCGCAAAGAGACCCCGACGCCATTCTTGAGCCTGGTTTAACGCCCCGACGCCCCGACGACGCGTCAAGGATTGACTTGGAAAATTCACCCCTCTTATCCACCCTTAATTTTTTTTTTCATTTACATTCTTTTCACCCCCTTGACCGCTCGACCCCTCTATGGCTCATTAGCCATAGCGGTGCTCTATTAGAGTACGTATACCTAATGCAGGTACGTATACACACGTATGTAAACCTAGCCCCTAAATTATCCAATAGCACGAGGGCTGCAAAGTGCATGCGAGATGCCTATCGGTGCACTTGCAGTCTATGACTTATTTTGTAAAGTGAACCAAATTAAATTGATCGATACTCCAATGCGAGACCGTGTGACGTCACTTTTTTTAATTTTTCGTAAAAACATAATCGATATTTTTTTTACAGATTCTCTTTCGATGAACGTTCGATACTCGTGATCTACGAATGTTGTGATTTTCATGGAAATTCCTTTTTTTTAGTATTTTATTGATTTACAATTTTATCGTGATTCTTGGATTTTTAGTACACACTCGTATCTTCGTTTTATTTAATTACTGATCGGCTTTGCGATTTGCGGATTTTTTTTTTCAGGGACAATTCCTTAACAGATAAGTATAAGATAACGCTGATTCGCAGACAAGTGGATTTAGGGTGATCCTTCTATTTTTTTTTATTCTGTCTCCTTGAACTGATCTAGATGTCCTTGACGAACTGGCGCTATCTACAAGGTATTTTAGGTAAACGAGCAAAAATACTATTTTGATAAAAAAAAAGATAATGGGTATTATCACTTATCAATAAGCAATAAACAGTACGCGGGATAAAATACGTTCCATGAGGTATACAGTGTGGACAATAAAATAGATAGTGCATATCCCACAAATGCACTGATCCGAGTGTGCATTTTCTTGAATAGAAAAAATATAATGATAACTGTACTTCGTTAACACCCTGTATAAGCAGCATAAAACTCGGAATCCAATTAGCAGGGAAACCGGTTACGTGCCGGCAAACGAGAGACAAGTGTCTGAAGATACATTAAACAGTTTCCTAAGATAGAGAATCTCGAGACACCCTGTATAATGCCAGATACCGCAGGGATACCCGATATACTAAAGACAGGGGTAGATTAAAAGCGGTAGCAGCGATTAGTAGGAACTTGGTAAATCGATACGGTGCATTTGCATGCCACCCGGTATATACAAAGGTACGTAATACCATCGAGAGATAATCACCTCCCACCCCGCGCTCACCCGTATTAAATTACCATATTTGCAAACATATCACGATAAACGACCACTCTGTATATCATATCAACTTGAAGCTTCCTATACGTAAATAAAATCAGAAATGCGTAACGATTTCGTATAAAAATAATTAATAGACAAGATAAATATTATTTTTTTACATAACCGTACGAATGAAGATTAATATTATGATTCAATAATTACTAAAAATACATCCGGTATATAATATTCACGAATCCCTATATTTTTTTTACCGGGTAGAATTATCCTGAAGGTAAATAAAGCTTGATGGACACCCTATATAAGTTTTTTAACAAGTATATATTGCATGGTATTTTTTTAACTCGACAACGATAACGAAAATCAGAGAACTAACCTACCTCACCGTCGGCCGTCCAACCTTTCGTCCCCATGCCAGGCGGACGCCGGCCATTTTTTTTTTTACCAGAAACTGAGGAGCCAATATAAAGTTGGAGCTTTGAACCAAACCGAGAGCGTTCCTTAGCGAATCGGTACGTAACTCCTGGAGATCCTCCACGGCCGCTTCCCCAGG